>CAHIKZ030001751.1:362500-414353 GCA_903632075.3 Acanthosepion pharaonis | reverse complement strand
ACGAAAAAACCCCCCCGGTTTTTCGTTTTCCCAACCAAAAAAAGGGGGTTTTTCAGAAGGAATTTTTTTAACGTTTAATATGCAAAAGACGTCAGTAGGTAAGAGAGAGCTCAATTTAAGTAGAAGAGCATTGTATTAGCAGCAGCCATTGTTTATGAAATCAACTCTTCCCCTCTGAAAGCTCAATTGAATTATTTCGAGAGTATAATATTCACAGACTGTTGGTACCAAAATTGTTTTTTCAGTATATATATATATATATATATATATATATATATATATATATATATATAATGTATATGTTGAAAACAATTTTTGGCACATTGAATTCTAAAGGCTCTAGTTGCATTAAGTAATATCATATTAACAAATATGTTTCCATCTCTCAAAATCTAGAGAAAAAAAAGTCTATTTGCCCATCTATAACTAAAAGAAAAACAAACGTAAAGAGCAGTAAAACTTAACAGCCTAAGCAAATTATTATCGTAGATTCTCCTCTCCCTTGTGATCTGTTAGAAACTTACAAAGATAAGCTAATGATTATATTAAATTTATCAGAAAAGGCTTCTTGAATGAATAAATTTATCCTTTGTTTGTTATTAATCTGTAACTTTAATGAAGAATCTATTTTGGCCTGTTGGTTTAAAAGTTCATTTGATCAGTGGGAGGATATTTTTGGGTTTATAAAAACAAATACAAAAATTTTGTTTTTAAGACGAATCCAAATATTTTATAATTTTTATGTATTGATGTGGATTGACATGAAGTTCACTATCTGAATTCTAGTTTTACCTGGATTTCGGCTCATTGTAGATATTTGAAGTAAACCATCTACATGCCCAGGGTGCACACACAGATTAGTTATAAAATATATAGGCCAGCAGACTGTCAGTTCTGCAGACAGTTATACAAATAGACATTCATATATAAACATCTGTATATTCAGGTATCTTCTATGGTTAATTTTTGTTTGTAGAGTGGTTGCTTCTTGGGAAAGATTAAACAGGTTTGTGTGTGCCAATAAAAATATAAAGTAGCAGCTGATACACACGCAAACTCCCAGGGAAACCATCTCCACTGCAGGGAGATTAGATGTGTGTGGAAGAAGGGAGGAAATAGTTGGGTTGAGGAGGTTACCCCTTCCTAGGAAGTAGATGCACAGATAATGCTTTCAAATGTGTGTACTTACTAAAATAAACATTTTAGAAATAAGGAATCATGTCGGATATAAACCATCCATTTAAAAATTACTGATATTTTTCTTTGGATCAGAAAAAATTAAACGATAGTAAATATAGATGCATTATAGCGAAATAACAAATTTTGGATTAAAGAAAAATTTTTGAATTGTAATCTCCATTATCAAATTGGTAATGGCATGCTTTTAGTAGGGTATCGGATTCCCTAATGGAAAAAGAACGCGAGCAGTCGATTCTATAAAGGTATATTTATCTTTATTTAAATCTTCTTTGATCTAGTCGAGTTGGAAAAAATTTCACAATTGTCATTCTTTAAAAAATAGAATGTATGTACGTTACCTGTGTATCTCAAAAATATATATATATATTAAATATATATATATAAAAAATATATATATGAAATATATATATATATGATAAATATATATTACATGTATATAAATATATTTTACTTTTAATATATATATAAATATTATATATTTTTATATATATTATATATAATATAATATTTAAAAAAACAAAAAAATTTTGAAATTTAAAATTCAAAAATTTAAACAAATAAATTTTCAATTTTTAATTGAAATGATTTTTTGATATTTAATACTTTCCTTTGATATATTTATTATAAAATTTATAAACATTTTTAGTTTATTTTTTTAGTTAAAAAAATTAAAAGGAACATTGAAATTTTTATATTTTTTTTCCAGTCATGTTTTTTAATTTTTAAATATTATTTGAAAAAAACTGTAACAAAGATCTTTTTCTTTCTATTTTCTGAATTTTTTTATTCAATTTTCCTTTAAAAATCTCATTAAAATAATTTATATTTTTGTTATCTCATTTGTTCATTATATATTTTCATAATTTATAATAATTTTTAAGTTTTTTTTTTTCTATCTAAATTTTATTTTCTTTTTTTAGATTTATAAATTTTATTTTCAAAAAAATTACTTAATTTTTATCTTAAAATCAATAAATAAATAAATTATATGTTATAGAAATATAATATTAACAAAAATTTTCAATATCTTTTCTTTGTTCAAAACGAATTATATATTTATTTTATGTTAAATTTATTATCTAAATTCATCTTTTAATATGTTTCTTTTTTATCTATTTTAAAATCATAAATAGATAACAAAATTTGAAAACAAATATGTCAACATAAAATTTAAACATGTCAAATCTTTCATATCTTTTAAATCAAAAATTTTTTGTCATTTTTTTTTTTACATTTGAATATATCTATCATTAAAAATAATTATTAACATCATTTTATACATTGTTTCATTTTGTTTTGAAATCTTATATTTTGAATATTAATATCATTTGATACCGATGTCTTTTAATCTTTTCATCTATCTTTTGTTCATTAAAATAATTAAAATTTTTAATCATTTTTTAATAATAATTATCTTCAAATTCACATTTTGGGGATTTTAATTTTTCTGTTTGGCTGTTTATCCCTTTATTCTCATATTAAAATATTTATAAAATTTAACTATTTTGGTTACAAATACATTAATATATGATGAAAAATGAAAAATTGATCTAAAGAAATGATTTTGATTTTCAATAAACAAAACTCAAACCTGTGAAACAAAAAATATATTCATCATTTATAAATTTTTAAAATATGAAATTTTATATTAAAAATATATATGATATATTAATACATATTATTTTTATATGAATTAGCAAATTTTCTAAGAATAAAATTTTAAAATTCATAAATTTAAATAAAAATTTTTCAAAAATAGGTGGTATAATAAAAAAAAAATTATTTCCTTTTTTATATTGGAAAAACCATTTTCTAAAAAATTTCAGGGCAATTTAAAAAAAATGTCTAAAACAAATAAAAAAATAAATTATATCAGGAAATGTTTTTTGATATTAATAAATAAAAAATATATTAAAAAATATAAAAAAAATATATTAATTCTTAAATTAAAAAAATAAATATTTTATTTGTTTTGATAAAATATATATTGATTAAAAACAAAAATAAAAAAATTATAATTAAATATTTAAAAAAAACAATTTAATATATTTTTATAATAAAAAAAAGGATGGAAATTCAAATTCTATGTAATTCACATTTCATGATTATCATTAAATAAATTCATTATGATTTGTAAAAAAAATTTGAATTTTTTTAAAAACTTTTAATTTCTATAAATATATTTATTAACAATATATTTGTAAATATAAAATATATAAAACTTCTTGCAATTATATTTATATATTTTATTTTTATTTCCTCATTGATTTGTCGTTTTAATGTTCAATTTTCAATATCCATTTCATAATTATTTTTTTACTATATATATGCAAAATTATAATGTTTTTTTTCAATGAATAAAAATTTTTGTGGAGTTTGAACTAATTTATCTTTATATTTAAAACTATAAAAGGAAAAAAATTTTTTTCATAAATTGGTTTGACATTTGAAAAATTATAACGATGGATGAATTCAATTTTAAGAACAATTGAAAATTTCATCAGTTATATTATCAAATATCTATCTTTCAAAAAGATTTTAAATGATGGGGAAAACAAATATTCTTTTTTTATATAAAATATATTTTTTTAAACCAACATAAAAAATTTATTAAAATATTTGAATGTATATATATTTTACAGAAAAAAAAATGACTTTTAAAAATAAAATATTGAATCTAAATTGTTTCAAAAAATTAAGAATAGATGAAAATTTTTAAAAAATTAACATTTGAAATAATAATTGAAATTTTTTTTAAAAAATATTTATTTCATAAACTTTTAGATATTATTTAATTTTTTATTGAAAATATTTGAATCTTAATTTTTATTTTTAATATAATTTTGACAAAAAATTTCAAATAAAGAAAAGAATCATAATAATCTAAATATTTTATGTTCAATAATATCTATCAAACTTTTTTCGGATAAAAAAATTTTTTTTTTTTAGTCTGTTTTTTTCTCTATAATGTTTGTTTAAAAATTTTTCAAAAAATTCTAAAACTTTTTTTTTCCAAATATGTTTTTAATTTTTATTTCACTAAATTTTTTTTTTAAACAAAAAAAAAAAAAAAAAAAAAAAAAAAAAAAAATTATATTTGTTTTTGTTAAAATCCAAATATTTGTTAATTTCAAATATTGTTTTGTTGTAATTTCTTGGGAATAATTGTTTTTTCTCCTTCTTTGACAAATTGTTTTAAAAATTTTTTAAATTTAATAAATATCATTAAATTTATTTCCATAAAGAAATAATTAATGTTATTTTGTTTTACGCTTTTTGTTTGAAAAAAAAAAAATTAATTCATTATCATAAAAAATTTAATTTAATTTTTTTAAAATTTTTTTTTTGAAAACATGATGATTTTTTTTTTTCATTTTTTTTTAATTTTTTATCATTTGATCGGAAAAGTTAAAATATTTTTTGGAAAAATGGAGTTTTTAAATAATTTTTATATTTATATGAAATTAATATCTATTGATGATGTTTGGCTTAAATTTTTTTAGATATTTAATTTAAGAGATAATCAATAAATAGAAATTCTTATTTATTTTGAACATTTTATATAAATATATGAATTTTATATTTTAAATTCATCAATTTTTAAAAAGATTTAAATAAAAATTTATATTTTATATATTCATATATATATTTTTTAAATATTTATTAAAATAAAACTTTAATAAAAATAAAAACTTAAATGATCAAAATATTATTATTTCAATTGAATTCATTTTTATCCATATATTTTTTATTAATCCATTTTAAAGTCTTCCTTTGTTTTGATTCAACTAAAAATTTGAAAATTAATACATAATTCATTCTATTATTTAAATTTTGATAATTTTAAATTAAATAGATTTTATTTTTTTTTTAAATATATTTTTTGTTTCATATATACAAATATATATTTTTAAACATTCATTCATATATTTTATATATTTTTTTAAAATTCTTATCTTTTTTAATTTCCAGATTTATAAAGATTATTGTTTTCAAATTTCAAATTGTTAAAATTTTTCCAAAGATATTTAAAACTTGAAAATAATGGTTGATATTGAATATTTTTTAAATATATGATTTATATATTTTATCTATAATATATATATATAAAAATAAATTATTCTAATTAAATTTTTAACAGAATTTTTGATAAATCTATGAAAATATCGATTAATTGGAAAATGAAATTTAAAAAATGAGTTAATGAAAAATTTAAAAGAAAAAAAATTTTATAATACATTTACAAAATAAAATTTTCAAATTTCTTTTAAGATGAAAACATTTGTGAAAGGAACTTAAATATATTTCACATTTGTCAACGAATATTTTTTCTTTCCTGATTGATAAAATTATAACTGACAAATTTATGTTTTAATGCAAAGAATATCCATAGATTATTTTATGCATTTATTTTTCAAACAATATTTTTTTGTTGTGATACTATAAATTTTTGGAAATTTTATCTTTTTTTTATTAAATTGTAAACATTGAATATTTATTATTTATTTTTATGGAAACAAAATTAGAAATTTCTCATTAAAAAAAAGAAATATTGAGATTAAATGATTTTTTAAATTTTCAAATATTTTTTGAATGAGATTATTTTAAAAGTGGTCTTAACATTCAATATTGAGTTTTCTTCAATTTATAATTTATATTTAACTTTATTTTTATTTAAATAAATTTGGTTTTTTCATTTTTTTAAAAATTGAAAAATTGAAATAAATTTGTTTGAATATATTTTTGCTATGTAATACAATATATTTACATAATATTTTTTTTTTTTTAAAGGCATTTTTCCCCCAAATTCAAGGCAGGAGTGCCACTAGCACAAGAGGGGTTACAGAGGATTGAGAACAAGAGTAAAGAGGCATGTTTGAGGAAAGGATAAAGAGAAGGATGGGGGAAAGATCAAGGTATCAGATGATGTCGATTGACATTACATTTGAATATTTGAAGATTATAGTTATCAGGGAAGCAAGTAAGAGGAAGGGAGTTCCACAGACGGAAGTGCGAGAGAAGAAGCTGTTTGAGTAGAAGAGACGGTTACATTTAACCGTTTTGACAGTGAAAGGGTGGGACCGAGATGCCAACCTAGTAGCACGCTTAAATTCATGCAGTCTGGGAACCAGCGAAAAGTAGCTCGTCGGAACAGTTGCCCATGAAAATACTTGTAGAAAGACAGAGGGGAAGCCACGGCACGTCTGTGAGAAAGTGACTGTAGACTAGATGCCAGATCAGGACCTATCATCATGCATATCCGTCTCTGGATTTTGTCGAGGACCTCAAGACGAACAGCGGGGGGGCCAGACCATATATGACAGCAATATTCCATGCAAGGACGGATGGTTGATTTATAGATTTGAAGGATGGACTCAGACGAGAAAAAAAAATTTCTGGCACGACACAGAGAACCAACTTTCCTTGCCTTGGTAGATGAAGCTATTGATTCAATGTATTTGTTCCACCTCATGTCAGTGGACAGCGTGAGACCAAGCAGGCGCAACGAGGCGCTCTCATGGAGTTGGGCATCAGCCATTCTGATGGGAGGCAGGGAGGGTTCTCTGTGGTGGGGGTAAAGCAGTTTTGTTTTTGAGGCATTTAAGTTTACAAGCCATTTCCTGCCCCAGTCAACCACAGATTGGAGGTCCTTTTCGAGACCAACAGCCAGGTTAGTTTTGTCAACGATACCAGATTTACTATTGAGGCAGGAGTAAATAGTAGTGTCGTCTGCCGTAGATGCCTACTTGGGAACTGATGACATCAGGAAGATCGTTAATGAAGATCAGGAAACAGTGTAGGACCCAAGATAGAGCCTTGGGGAACACCAGCGTTCGTGATAAAAAGAGCTGGAGGAGAACCCATTTAGGACGACCTTCATTTCACGGTTTGACAGGAATGATTATATTAAGTCAAATAATCGTCCTGTAATACCGTATCCCTGAAGCTCACAAAGAAGGCCGGCATGCCAAACCCTATCAAATGCTTTAGAGATATCTAGAGCCACGGCTCGAGCTTCTTCGTTATTGTGAAGTGCTTGGTATACAAATTCAGTTATGGCCATGAGCATATCAACAGTAGATCAGGCAAAGCGGAAACCATATTGCTTGTCAGAGATTAGATCATAGGATGTAAGGTGCTTAACCATTTCAGCATTGATTAAAGCCTCAAAGACTTTACTGAAGAGTGGTAGGAGATTGATAGGATGGTAGTTAGATGGGTCAGAAGGGTCTCCAGAGTTTTAAAGACAGGGACAACAGATGAGGACTTCCAACAGGCTGGAAAGCAAGAGTCGGTGAGGCAGTAGTTGTATAGTTTGGAGAGGACAGGAGCCAATTCAGGAGCACATTTCTTCAGGACAATGGCTGGTATCCCATCCACACCACTAGCCTTATGGGAGTCTAATTTAGAGATGATGTCCAATACCATCATTGGGGTTATGTGCATCTCACTCAGTAGAGCCTCATTTCTAGGGGGGAAAATCAGGTGTGGGTACACCAGATGAGTCTAGCGTTGAATTGGATGAGAATTTACGAGCAAAGCATTCAGCCTTATCAGCTGAGGAAGTCAGGACCTCAAATTGATTGAATAAAGGAGGTATTGTGGGTTTGCTGTTGTTCAGCATGCTCTTGCAGAGCCGCCAATAATCTTTAGAACCAAACTTGCAAGATGCAATACGTTGTTTCATTCTTTTAGTAAAGAGTAACTTTGCTTCATTGAGGACACACTTGCACTCATTATGGACAGTGACAAAGAGACGTCTGTTGCAATCAGACATGTCGCTACGGTACAGATGGAAGTAGTGATTCCTGTGGGCAATAGCAGCTGAGCAAGCAGCTGAGAACCAAGGGGATGAACGCGATTTCACTTTATATTTTCTTGCAGGGATGAAAGCCTCGATTCCAGCTTTTACCCAGGATGAGACCTCAGATGCACATTTTTGGATGGGGAGATTAAAAACACATTCCAGGGGACATCACAAAGGAAATCATGGAACAAGTCCCAGTCTGCTTGTTGATAACAGAAAGATGTTCTGTTGGTAGGAGGTTCTTTACTGGGGGAGGAGTAGAAGGAGATGTTAACAGACATGCCAAGAGGGCAGAGCTGTGTGGCACGACAAGACTCAGGGATGGAGGTAAAACAGAGATCAAGAAGGGAAGCCTTACCATCATGGTTACTGGGAAAATGTAGGAAATTCAACCACTTGTGTGAGATATTGAGTGATTGAAAATTTAAGAGTTTGTATCCCAGGAAGGTCAGTTATGGAGTGTTTAAGACATTTGTTATGGTGGGCATTAATGTCTGGTATGCAGATGGATGTAGAGAGATAACCTTGTCTATATTATCAGAAATACTATCGAGTACACCACAGTCTTGGGAGGATGGAGAGCACTAGAGAAAGAAGAGATAGATTATACAATTGAGGAGAGATAGACGGAGATTACATGTATGAATGTTCTGGAGATTCAAGAGAGCCAGTGGCAGATGATCCCATGTAATAAACTCCCAGGCCATGCATGTGGGTTTATAGGAGTCCTTTCTAAGGAGAGGAAGGTAACCAGGGAATCAAGAAGTCAGAGGAGGGATTGATTTAAGGTTGGTTTTCATTTAATTTAGAGCTATATATCAGGAGACTTTTCAACAATGAACAATTCCACATTGTTGGTTGGTTCAAATGCCATGGATGTTGGAAAATAAAAAATGTTAAAAATTTTTAGATGATTTTTTTTTTAATTTTTAGGTTTATTTTTTTTATTGTTTATAGTCATGTTGATGTAATGTTGAATAATGGAATTACAAAGGCCTTTTTAATATTATTGATATATGGTCATCATATTTATATGGACAGAACTTCACGTGCAGCCATATAACATAATATATTTATTTGCCTTTATATTTATAAATATATCTTAAAATTATGCAGTGACACCCTTCCATTTGTGACATAGCACTTTTAATTAAAGCAATATTATGCAACTGTTGACCAAGCAAATTCAAGATTATGCCCTGTTTGAGGCTTATAACTAAAAAAAAACATTTGACAGGAAACTGTCATGGGTTCCCTCATTATGAAGAGATTAAATTATAAAATTTTACACATTTTTGAAATGGATTTATATTTTTGCTAATTTTGAATTTTTTTAAAAAAATTTAAATCCCTTCCTAAACAGGAAAAAAAATGAACCTTAATTTAAGTATAGAAAGTTTTTTTATTGACAATTAAATAAAACATAACAAAAAATAAAAGTCATCCTTCCTGAAAAATTCAGGATCAAAAAAAATTCTCATTATCCATTTCATATTTTTGTTTCTTTTTTCTTCTATAAAAAAAACTGTTGTATAACCTAAATATATATATTTTAAATCATATGAAATATAAAAAATTTTTATCACAATGACATTTCCAAATTAAAAAAATTTTTCTTTTCAATTAAGAAAAATTTTTTTTAAAAAATTCATAACTCATTTTTTATTTTTACCAAACATATAATATTTGTTCTCTTTTGAAGGGTTACCACCAAACTTTTTTATTGTTTTATTTTTCCACAACATCTGGTTTTTATATTCAGTTTCATTTTTTAAAATTTTTAAGATTTTTTTTGATTTTTTTTAAATTTTCTTTTCTTCTCTCAATTTTGTCTGGAAATGTTGGTATCTTTTTTTCTTTCAGAATTATTTGTTTCAATATTTCAATTTTCAATAACAATTTTTAAAAATAACATTTGCACTGATATTGCAATTTTTTATTATTTAAATTCATTATTTAAAATTTGTCAAAACCAAATTACCTATATATTTTTTTCATTAAAATCCATTTTATTTTAAAAACATTTTATGTAATTTTGTATGCATGTGATTGTATAATAACAGAATTTCCGACATTATTATTTGTAGTTTATTCACACTTATGTTTAATAACTTTCAAACCAATTATTAACCCTATAATTTATTCAAGTTTTACAGATAAATTTATGAATTTATGTTTTTTTTTTTAAATATTTTTTAATATAAAGAAAATAGGGTGGAAATTAAGACATTTTTTTTTTTTATGTGTTTTTAAACCTTTTTTGAAAACATTATTTATTAATTTTTTTTTTTTTAATTATAAAATTTTCCAATTTTTTGATCATATTTTTGAATACATAATAACTATTTTCTAAAATTTATTTTTAAAAAGTTATAAAACATTTTTATCATTAGAAAACTTTATTATTATTATCATCTGTTATTTTCAAATACTTAGATGACAAAAATATAAATAAAATATTTTCCATAAAAATTTTAATGTTTATAAATATGTTGGTGGATGTTAAAAGGAAAAGATTATTTTCCGAATATTTTGGTGAAATGAAAAAAAAATTTAAAAAGTTTCTCTTAAATAAAATGGAATTATTCTATTTAAAGATATATTTATGTTTTTAAATGAATTGTTTAAAAAATAAGATTTAACCAATTTCTGAACGATCTTGAAAGAAAATTGAAAAAAAAAAGATATCTGAATAATATTTGACGATTTGTTTAAATAAAAAAAAAAAATTCAGATTAACAATAAAAATAACAAATAAAAGATGATATTTTATATATTTTTTTTTACATTAAATTTATATCCTTTATTTTAATATGTTATTCTAGGTTTATATAAAAAAAATTTATTTGATAAATGAGTAAAATCTCATTGAACCTAAAATAAATTGGTAATGACTTGAAAGTAATCACTGGTCAGAAACCTTAACAAAATGAACTAAACGTGATGTGAAAACAACTTAAAGCTGAAGAATATTGAATAAATGAAATAAAAGAACCAAATTAAATACATAAAATATTTTTTTTTTTTTTTAAAAAACAAATTTTTTTCATTAAGTTGTTGAGTTAAAAATTATTTTGTAGGAAAAAACCATTTAATTCTTAAAAAATCTTTTAATGTTAGAGAGAACAAAACCTACAGGAAAAATATTTTCATTTTAAATGTTTTTTTTCTTAAGTTTATTCCTGATTATCGACACTAGAAATGAGTCTCTTCAATTTTCTCTTAAAATTAAATTTTAAATGCAATTTTTGATTTTTTAAAAAATTTACTGTTAAAAAATGTCAATTTGCCACAAATAAAAAGCACAAATCTTTTAAAATCATCTATTAAAATATTCAAATAAAATCAAAAATTAATTGATAACATTAAAATAAAAAGATAAAAAAACATTGCTTTATCATTAAAGAATATTAACTAGAAAAGTTTTTGAAAAAAATTTGTTCACATCTAGAAAATAAGCAATCTGTTGTTGAAAGGGAAGATCCATTATTGGAAAAAAGAAAACAATAAATTGTTTAATGAAAATGACCCATTACCAAAAATCAATTTATAATGGCAAAAAACGAAGAAAAAAAACTTTGAAATGATAACGGGTATTATTGTACAAATACGCAAAGTTGCCTAAATAATCCCGGCATTCAAACCTGAGCATTAGTAATAGACGGGCGCAAGGGTTGAGCGCTCAAACGTAGAAAACGCACTTGAAACAATAAATAAAAACTAGCACCAATGATTCATTCATTTTCTATTCCATGAAAATTTTCCTCATTTGCTGATTCAACTAAATATGAACCATTTTGTTGCACAACCTTTCTCCATTTTTCCCTCAACTTAAAGATTCCCTCTTCCCAGAATTTTGGTGGTTTCTCAGCAGAGGACTCATTAAGGTGGTTGTCATCCAAAGAATTAAAATTTTTACCATTGAGATTATTTTTGTCAAGGACCTGAATAAATGAAAATCCAAAGGAGCAATGTCTGGTGAATATGGCGGGTGGGGTAACATATCCCAGTCAGGCTGCAACCATTTTTGCTGGGTCACCAAAGAAACATGAGGTCTGGCATTATCCTGATGGAAAACAACACTTTTCCTGTTCACCAATTCTGGGCGTTTTTCTTGAATTGCTGCCTTTAATTCGTCCACTTGCGAGCAATAACTTTCAGAATCAATTGACTGGTTACTTGGCAGAAGCTCATAGTACAGGATTCCTTTCCAATCCCACCAGATGCACAGCATGACTTTCTTAGGATGAAGACCTGCTTTTGAGGTGGCTAAAGCTGGCTCATGTCACTTACCCCAGGATCTTTTTTGCTGAACATTGTTGTAAATGATCCATTTCTCATCACCTGTCACAATTTGCTTAAAAAGGGTGCATTTTCACTGCATTTATGCAGCAAATCACAGATGAAATGAGATCCAAAAGATTCTTTTCACTCAGACCATGTGGTACCCAAACATCGTAACAATTTGGGTACCCATGCTTCATTAAGTGCTCATGGATGGCAGATTTTGATAAATTTCTGCCAATTTCTGTATTGTGTAATGTGGGTTATTCTCAGTCAATATCTTTATTTGGTTGTCATCTTTAATGGGGGTCTGCCTAAGCATTCTTTATCAATAAGGCTACAATCACCAACTTTAAACTTAGCAAACCACTCCCATACAGTTCTGTCAGCTAAAACACCTTCACTATACACAACAAATATCTTTTTTTTGGCTTGTGAGCCATTTTTGCCTTTATGGTAAAAAAAGCATCAAGTGTCTAAAATGCACCTTATAATCTTCCATTTTTCATAGGAATGCAAAATTAACATCAATTAAGTAATTTTAAACTTTCTTTCTAAAGAGATAGTTTTAAATGTGCTCTAATTGGAAATGTAAGCATATTATATCTGTCAATAAATTTAACATGTTCTAACGTGTTGGAATTTAGGTGATTAAAATCTAGGTTACCTAGACATGTTTTAATTTATATATTCAAACACTTTTAAAAGTTGCCGTTGGCCTTTAATCTTTCTTTTCATTTCTTTTTTTTTAATAATAAATCATATGATCTCATCTGATTTGACTGGAATATACCTATCTCTGAATGAGGTTTTTGTCTTTTTGTAGTTTGAATGCACTTTATTGTTATTTTCTTATCATTCTTATGCATGTTTCTTTGGTACTTTTCATTGGTGATAGTTTGATATATTTATTATGTCCTATTTTTTACTCAGTGATATTTATACTCTACAAGGACATACTGCTTAAAAGCTTTCTTGGTCAGACCCATTTCCATAAATCTGGCAAAACATCAGATTTGGCAGGAAGGGTGAATCAAGAACTTTTCAGCACTTCCTTCTATAATGAGCTTGAATTCAAAGAAATCAACATTGATTTTTGTTAATATTTAGTCTGAAGTGAGATATTATCAATTGTCAAATTGTTGTACAACTGAGTGACAAGTTAGTGTTTGTTGAAATAAACAAGAAAATATCCGATAAATAAAAGAATATTTTTTCTGTTCAGTGATTATCATTAGGCAGATTCTAAATTTATTTAACAACTATTGTTCTTGAACTGTTATTCATAAATCTAGGAATTTTGTTTATTATTTATCTTGATTTTTAATTAAACTTTATCTGACATTTGTTTATAAATTTTATTTGTTAAAGTACATATAATAATCATACCCAGGTAATTGTATTTACATAATACACATACTTTTAATTAGAAAGGGTTAAAAAAGAAAATAATATAGGTTTAAAACAGATGTAAGCTGATAAGAAACAGGAAGAGAAAAAAGTAAGAAGATGGAATAAAAAAAAGTTATTAGAAGAGAAAATCAAATGAAAGAAAGAAAGTACAATATGGAAGTAGAGAAGTGTTGACTCAGAAAAATGGAGGATAAAATCAAAAGAAATAAGTTTGGGAAAAGTAAGAGAAAAATTAATCATTAGCATGAAAACAAAAAATGAGAAGAACTAGAATGAAAGTGAAGATCTAGATAAACTAAAATAGGCAGAAAGTATTCATTTTTTGAGGAAACTCCAACCACTTGTCTGATTTTTATTTTTCTCATTGGTTTACTTGTTAGACTTCCCAGCTAGAGAATAAAATGATTAATAAGGAAAAGTGGAAAGAAACTTTTTATAAAAATGTTAAAGGGACGATGAAAAAAATTAGAATCAAAACATAAAGGAAAATGTTAAAAAAATGACAGGTAAAATATAAAAAATGCAGAGAAAAGATTTCCCCAATAAAATCTGAACTGAGGTGAATAAAACACAAATATAATGAGAGAGAAAGAAGATAACAGTATCTCAAGAATGAAAATGAAAAAATAATTTAAAATATCAAAAACAAATTTTTGTAAACAATATTGCCCTTTTGTTGTGAAAAGAAAGTCTAAATAATTAAAAAAGCAAAGTTTTGTTTACACACAAGAAAAATGAAAAAACAAAAAGAATCAGAATTAAAAAGAAAATATAAAGGGTTGACTTAACGCAAAAATAAAAAAATGGGAAAACTAAACTCTGTTAACATTTGAAAAATGATTAAAATGGAAGTAACCAAGAAAATAATGAAAGTGAAAACAAATGAATGAGAAAAAATTCTTTAAAAACAAAATGTATTGGATACTAGTAATAAGAAAATAAAAAGAAAAATATTGCTGAAATAAAAGGAATCTAAAATGGGAAAAAAGAAAATTGAGGATGAAGAAATGTGCCAAGGAAGAAAATGAGAAAAGCCAAGAAAAAAAATAAAATGTTTAAAAAACTTGTGAAGAAATAAACAAATGAAAAATATCACAAAAATCCCGCATTATCACCTGAATAAAAAATCAGAATTGTTTATTATTTTTATTTAAAATTGTCCAGAAACAGAATCAGAGAAAGGAAAAAGTGAGTTTAGGAGAATAAATAAATAAATGTAATAAAAATAAAAATGCAAATAATAGGGGAGAGGAAATAAGGAAAAATCTTGAGACAAAAGGAAAGTGGATATTTACCAATATAATCAACTTGATTCACAAGGGGAAAACTATATGTAAGTGAAATATACAGAAGCCTATCAAAGTGTACCATGATAAATGTGATGGGTAGACATTTTGCTTGGTCGAGTGCACATATATTCATCTATCTGAAAAACTGATATAATAGAGTATCAGTCTAACTTTTATATACATGCAAAAATAGATTTATAAAAGTGAATCAATAAGCACATTTTGTTACATAGTTATAAATAAAGTTTGATCTGAAATTTTGACTGTATAATGTTTGATCTGTCTGAATAAAATTCACAACTGAATTAAGAGCATTTAAAGAATAAATTGTATAAATTAAATAAAAAGGTTTAAAAACAACGGGATGCAGTTTTATACAGTACCACTTACCTACAAATATTTGATATATATATATATATATAAATATATATATAAATATATATATATATATATGAAATCTGAGAGTCTCTCTCACAGTTTTTGACATATGAATGTCCTTTTTATATTTAAATAGATCTGAGCAGCCAGACTATTCACACATATGATTTGATTATAGTAATGAAGGCTTGTGCGAACCAACTACACTTTTTGGAATAGCCAAATATAGGAACTGGTACACATATATATATATATATTTCCTGATCCTCCTCATTTTGAATTCATATATATCCTTTATATATAATATATATAGTCTATAGGACCCAGTATATCCTGCTACTTATATATATATAGGAGATATAGATATATATATTCCAAATGGTTTTTTCATATAAGTAATTTATAAACCCAACTAAATTCAAACTATATCCAATTTCTAAATATATGCCACTATTCATTAATAATATATATGTACACACACACACAATAATCACATAATATATATAGGTGGTGTTAAAATATTCTATATATAAGTAATTATATATATATAAAAATGCTATTTGTTTATTTGATCAAATTTTTATAAATTGGGCATCATTCCCTTGTATGCACATGCATAAATCTTGTGTTTCTTTAACATGTAATTTGCAAATTGACCAATTAAAGCATATTTTATGATGTAATTTCATTTTTGATTGGGTAATATGAAAGTTTTCAATATTATTTTTTTAATGAAATAAAAATAATTATATTTAAGAAGTAAAATTTGTAAACTTACTGAAATATAAATAATACATCATTACCTCTCTTTACAGTCTCAGAGAAAATACAAAGAAAAAGATTTTGAGTAGAACTCAGTGTTAATAAGTTCAAATGAATAGATCTCTGTTTTCTATATTTACCTTTTCTATTCTTTTTTGTGCCTAATTAACTACATTAAACATGGAGCAGGAAAAATAAAAAGTTAATTGTAGAGTTTGGTTGAAGAAAGAGACAGTACATAACTGTATTATAAGTTGAGTCTCACCAACCAACTCTGGATAAGTTGATATTTATATAGCAGACTGGAGATTCAGCCTATTCTGCAAATCCTGATTGGCTGTTGACTCCATTGTGGATACTGTGCTTAATAAATATCCATCAATACACTGTGAATGCTAGGACATATATTCCATTAGACAAAATGCTTTTAATTATGACATCCAACTGGACAATAAAGACTACAACCCCTGCAATCTGAGTAAATTAATTTTTATTCTTCAAAAATGATTTATCATTAATAAAATGAAAAGATATATTCCTTCTATCTGTTCATATCTATTTCTTTCTTACACATATTTCATTATTTTCATATCATGAATGTTTGATAATTTAAAATGTTCTTTCTTTTGTAAACCAGATTTAAATATTTTTTTTTAATTGGTTGAATTTCATTGCAAGATATTGGAAACAGAAAAATACATTTATTTTGGGATATATTATGATTTTTCAGGCTTAAACAGCAACAAAAGAAAAATTTCTCTCCTACCTTGACCATGCTCAATTAATATTTGAAAGAAGAACTATAAGCACATTTGATTTTTGTCAAAATGTTAAAAGACTTTAGAAAAAAGTGAAACCCAATCTCAAATAAAAAAACTGAAATTTAACCTCTAATTGTTTCAATATAATTACATTGAATTCAACCTACAAAAACAAAATAACACATTTCAGCAACCAATAACTAGAAACTTCTGAACAAATTTTTGTTTTTATCTAAAAATTCAGGAAAAAATTAAGATACACAGATGACACTATTGAAAGAAAGAAAAGTATAGGACCACCTAGAAAAGGTCATGAAGAAAAATGGGAAGAGAGAATGTATGATTGTTTTTTTTGGTGTGCAATGAATACTGGACAGTTTTCTCACAGACGCAGAGGAGACTTTGGGCAACAGAGATGTGGTTCAATAAAAAGATCTTGAGAGTACTATAGACAGAATATGTATGCAATGAGGAAGTTTTAAAGAAAATAGAAACAAAAAGGATAGAATCAGAAAGAGGGAGTTGAAATTTTTTGGAAACATAATAAAAAGGCCTGGAAAATTTTCCACTCACAGGACAAATTAAAGGCAAGAGGGCATAGTGGAAAGCAATGAGTAATGTACTTAACAAGCTTATATAAATGGGTATCAGAACTGGGAGTGGGAGGGATAATAAAAAAGAAAAGCTATGAAGGATAGGAAATTGCAGAGAGCAATGTTTTTATGCATATCCTGAAGAAACATGGTACATAGAAGAAGAAGAAGAAGAAAATAACTGCAAAATAAGAAAAGCTCTGAGTTTAAACTCCAAACAGACAAAAAACATTTTATTTCAGCTATTTTCAACTCTCCCTACCATCATAAGCCACAAGAGATTTAAAGAGAATATTTTTAATATTCCTTCCTTTATTAATAATTTTGGAAAATAATTCTAAGAAACTGTACTGTTTATTAGGTTTTGAAACTGTACACAATATGTAAAAGATTTCATCAAGAATATTTGTCAATATTCCTTTTATTCAGAAAAAAGAAAAGACATTTAATAAACACTCACAAGCTTGTCCTAGTAGAAATAAAAGCTTAACAAAAATAATAAAACTGCTAGACTAATGTATCATGGTGTAAAACTCATGTACTTTTTCATATCACCAATATTCATAAAACCTAAGATCCAAACATTTGTAGATGATGTAAGCTAATATTACACATTCATTTCCAACATTTATCATATTTAAAATGCAATTAAGATACACTAATATGCAATATGCCCAATTACAAGAATTGAAAACCTGCACAATGCAAACACTGCCCACAGAAATTGTTACATACATACATACATATTAATATCTAATATCTACACAACCAATGAAAACAAAACAACATAGAATTTAAAAATTTAAATAACTCCACATTATTTCATTTCCCAAAAATTTCTACTGAAACTAAAAATTGAAACATGTTAAAGGTATAATTTTTTTTTACTTGTTCTTTGTTTAACCATTATAAATAAATCAAAAATCTACTGCAACAATAATGTACTTATCTTTTGGTAACAATAAAAAAAACTTTATTAAAAAAAATGTTTTATTTTTTGCAAATGTTTTTCTTTCAGATATTGCAATTATAATAATAGATGACTTCATGAATAAATAGATTTTTTTAATATTGATATGACAAGAAATTCAGCATCTTTGTACATAAAATATGTAAACTGGTATATATCAAGAATATGCTCCCCAGGTATTAAGCAAGCTTTATCAATCATGTTCTAGGAAGACTACAATATCAAAGACAGTTTTATGTCTAATCAATTTAAATATTAGTCTACCCAGGTGAAAAGAAAGCGCAGTTAAATTACTTGAAAAAGTAAAAAAAATAAAATAAATTAACCACTTTGGAATAATGTTACTTTCAAATGAGTGATATTATTCTGAATTGGTTAATTTTAAAAAAATTTTTCTTTTTAGTCAGTCTTATAAATACACCTTTATTCCATTAAAATATAGTTTTTACAATTATTTGACTGATTTAAAAAAGGGGCACATTGTTTAGATTATAAATAAGTTTTGCTTGTGTTTTAACTAATCTGACGCTAATGTACCAATATAAGTTCTCTATTTAACTAAAGATACAAAGTGAACTTCTACATCTCTTGTCTAAAATTTAGAAATAACAAATGGCTATTTTTATGGTGGAAAATGAAATGAATGAAAGTAAGAATGGTAAACATTTTCTAAATAATTTTACAAATTTTAGTACCATATTCAAAAATTGTACATAAACATGCATATAACTTTAATTAATTTACATCTCTAATATGAATAGTCAATCCTTTTAATATTCTTTTGTCTTCTTTAAATCATTTATACTTTCTGTCTGCAGTTTTCCTTCACAGTATCTAATCTTTTTCATTTTGTTCTTTATTTAAACCTCTTTTCTTTTTTTTCTCCAGTCTTCAATATTTTCATCTTGCACCTTTTTATTTTCTTCTTTTATGACTTCATTCTTTACCTCATTTTCTCTTTCAATGTTTTTCATTACTGAATTTTCCTTCTTCCATTTTACCTATTTTATCTTCATTTTGCTGACCTATTTTATCTTAATTCTGCTAAGAGACAAGAATATTGTGTCTGAAGGAATCTTTTTAGCTAGACTTTACAATGTTCCATAATTTAGTACATATTGCAGAACTCAGAATCATTCTGCTTATGCATTCATTGGTGTGTAAAATGCAAAATATACTACAGAGTCCAAAAGATCATAACAATGTTAAAACAATGAGGTATTAGACATTCTTCTCATATTTCAACAATATGTGAAACAAACTTGTGAATGGCTTAGTCTGAAAGGTACCAGTCAACCTTTAAATTCCACTGGGGTAAGGTTACATCATAGCACTGGCAAGAAGCCCGAGAAAAAACAATGTCTGTGCCAATTGTGTTGGTTCAGAATAAGTGTAAGTAACAAGTATATAGGAGGTGAGAAATATCAGTCTCTCTCTCTTTTCTCTCTGAAATTATGCTCTTCTCTCTTTTCTTTATGTTATCAAAGTTTGAGTAATTAAACTATTTTTTTTTTTTACTTTTGTGAGTATGTGAGAACAATGGATTGAAAAAAATCCAAAATAAAAGAAATGCATCAAAAGAGATAAAAAAAAAAAAGTCAAATAAGTCAAGCACTATAAACTGAAAATTAAGGTCAGAAGTTAAATATTTTAATTTGTATTAGTTTACATAAACATTCTCATGGAACAATGTAGAATATTAAAATATAAAAATAATATAATTTCTTGTTTTTAGTTTTAAATTTTGGATTCATTGATGCTCTAGAAAATTATCTTTGAGCTAATTTTAAATCTTTCAATTAATTTTGTTATTGTATATGCATTATGTTATATATATATATATATATATACATAAAAGTGAAAATTGAATTTAACACTTAGAGGCTACTGACTGTTTCATACTAGACACAATCATCAGACCACATGTTTTTTTTAGTTTTCCTCTTTTTTGCCAATTTTTCATAATTCTAATTTCTTTTTCTATTTAATTTTTCATTATTCTTATTAGTCTTCATTCTCTTAAATTTATATACCCTTTTCCTTATTAACTCTTTCCATTTTTTTAGTCTTTCTTTCTTCCACTAGATACAATCATCAAGCCACATGTGGCCTGATGAGTGCGTCTAGCATGAAACAGTCTGCCGCCTGTGAGTGTTGGCTTCAATGTTCACTTTTATATTTATGTACACTCTATCCCTGATATTGAGCACTTTATTCCATAAATATAGCACACCTTAAAACTATGTTATTCTTATAGAGAATGATAGAACAAGGATTCAATCTGGACTTTGGCAACTTCTTTCTTTCTAGCAACCCTTTGCTTTGCAATTTGTCTATTCTCCTCTTCATATTCTTTGGTTTTTGCCTTTATGGCATTCACTTGTTTCTTCAATAAAAATGCTTTTCAAGAGATAATTATCAATAAGTAATATAAAAAATATATGGAAATGCTTCTGTGACATGTCTGTATTCAGGCTGTTGTTTAAAAGATTAACTTTTGACTCTTCAGGTAATCATGATATTTTGGAAATTATGGTCCCATAATAATTCTTCTTTTTTTTTGTACTGTGTCCCTTCAGTATATTGGTCATCATGGTTCTCTACAACTTTCTAGCTATTAACAATGTTTGTCTTTTTCTATCTTTCCTAATCCCTTTTTTGCCAACTACTTACACAATCCCATTAAGTAGGTTAATTACTGCTTTCATCTGACCCACATGTCCTGTAAGTGTTAAATTTTCTAAGCCCACTTTCCTCATTATATTCTCTAGAAATTTCAACTGGTTCTTTCAGATTATAAGTGTCCTTTTTGTTTACATTTTCCTTAAAACTTCTTCATTGCTCACATGTTCAATGCATGGTATTTTCAACATCCTTCTGTAGAACCACATTTCTGTTTCCTCAAGTCTCTTCTTCATCTGTGATGAAATGGTTCAGCTTTCATTGCCATATAGGAGGAATGATATGTAACAATTTAGTATTCTTTTCTTTGTTTCTAATGAAATTTTCCCGTTACTTCAGATTTTGGTGTCTCATTTTACATCCATCTTCCTAGATATTTAAATTTTGGAACTTGCTTGATTTTGGCATCTCCAATTCATAGTTTACTTCTTGAGCTGTTCCTTTTGCTGGCAACCATACATTCTATCTTCTTACAATGGATGGTTAGTCTTTCCTTCTTGCTTTACCTTTACTAACTTTATGTTAAGATAGTGGCCACCAATAATGAATCATGGTAGGACTACTAATTCTCTCAGAATTGTCTCACTGTACAGTTTGAATAAGCCTGGTGGGAAGAGACATCCTTATCTAATGCCTGTTTCTATTTTTGTATATTTACTGAATTCATTTTCTATTCATATGCAGGTGGTTTGCTTGTAGTATAATTTCTGAAGTGTTCTAATATCCTTCTCAAATAAATCAAGCCTTCCAAGCACTTCAGTCAGTTCTTTGTGATGTACTTTATCAAATTAATTTTGCATAATCTATAAAACATAGATATACATCCTTTTACATTCTTTGCATAAATATTGCATTCTTTGTTCCAGTATCTTAAACGAAATTGCGCTGTTCTCCTATTTTTGGTCTAATTATGCCACACACTTTATTAATCGGAATTCTTATAAGTTTTGCCATGTGGCCTAGATTGACTGTCTGATGGAGTTCACATTCATTTGAATCTGGCTTCTTGGGCAACATTATAAAAATGAATCTATTTAGATCTTCCAGTATATCACCAATGTTGTATATGTCATTTAAAATGTCTGTAATTTTGTCAATGCTGAAATCATCTAAGGCCTCCAGCATCTAATTACAATTCCATTTGGTCTTGATTTCTTGTTCCTGTTCTAATTTCACTTTGATCTTTAATATTTCTGGTTCTTCCATATTTTTGTTTATTACAGGTTTTCCTCTTGTCTGTTGGAAGTGGTCTCTGATATATTTGTTCTATATTTGATGTATTTTTTTTTCTTTCTCTGTTATCACCATCATATCTTTTGATTTTATACATCCTGTTGATGAGTGTGATTTTTGTCTTTATTTTTCTTATTCTTTTATGCATATCTGCCTTTATTGTGATTACCATTCTTTCTATTTCATCACACACTTTTGCCTGTCTACAATTTTTTCTAATGTCTTTCTACAGTGTCCTATATTTTGTACCATATCTTGGCATTGTTCACTGTCACTTGTCATCATGTTGAAAATTTCATCTATCATCTATTCTTTCTGTCCTTTTCTCATATTCTTATGGATGATTTCCTTTGCTGATGCTACTAATGATTCTCTTAATGTGTTCCACTTTGAATTTCTATTCTCATTTAGTTCATTCTATCTGCTTTTAATGTCATCCGTATACAGATCCTTCAAGCTCAGGTCATTCAGGAGTCTGTCATATTGCAATTTGGGTGATGCCGTTGCCCACTCAAAGCTTACATATAATGGGAAAATGGTTGCAGTTGGCACTGGGATATGCTTAACAGCGTAAAACTGCATTCATGAATCTCTTATTGATGGTTATGTAGTCACTTTCATTTTTAACTTCACCTCCTGAGTTTTTCATGTCCATATATATCTTGGGTATTCTTGTGACTATGTGTTGGTTATTACCAGATCATTTCTTTTGCACCATTGGACTCATTTTTCTGCGTGCTCATTATAGGTTCTTAGTTTGAATTTGCTAACAATTTCACTATCTTGCTCTTTCTCTACTTTTGCATTCAGGTCTCCTATGACAATTGTGATTTCTTGTGTTTGAGCCATGGCATTGTCTAGTAAAACTAGTAAAACTTTGATTTCTTCTGTATACTGTGTTGTCAGTGTATATACAACTACAATGGCTATATTAGATGACTTCCTTTCATTATAACTACAAGAATTCTATCACATAGTTGATAGAATCCCAGAACACATTTCTTTATTTCTTGGTCTAATATGAGTCTTATTTTTCTCTCCACCTGCATATATGACCCTGTATTTCTCACTGACAAACTTTCCATTTTCTGTCCACCTTAAATAATATTTAGCCTATCCATTTCTTGCTTTACATTTTTCTAAATGCCTACATTCTGACATTACATCTCCCTAAAACTATTTTTTTCATATAACACCAAAAAACATGCTGGGGAATAATATCAGGAATCTCAAGAACATATAAAACATCAAGATTGAAACAATAACAGTATTTTTAAAAGTATTTATTTGTTTTCACTTATCTTTGATGATGAACTGATTCTATTATATGAAGTTCCTCTTTATTTTTTATGATTCATTCAAGTTATTCAGTAAGTTTTATTAAACTCATTTATGACATTTTAATGTCAGTTTCTGTAATTAAATGATATAACAAACTTATAACTTGTAGCTGGGTGGTTGGTGGTAGAGCCTGGGTAAGAAGCTAATAATTCAAATATTGATTATCAAAGTAAACAACCCCTTTCCATTTGGAGGATTGGAGCATTCTTCCTACTTCATTAACTCTTTTAGCATTGTGTGGTACATTGTGTGTCTAAGGTCAATGAAAAGTTAGAAAACTTTTAGTTCTTTTTCTCAAGTGTTTACTTTATATTCCATAACCGACTAGGACTTGGTTGACTTTGTTTGCATCCACTGATTCTATGCAAAATAAATATAAAATACATCATAGAAATCTATTTTTGATGGGTTTCAGAATAACAAGAATATATATTGCTCTCTATTAGAATTGAACTGCAAACATTACTGGTTGCAATGGACAGACTAAAATCTGCTGTTCAAAGGATTTTCATTTGATGGCATTGGCAAATACATTCACAAACCTAAATATAAATATTTTCATGCATATTTCTTTGTATTCTTACATATTTTACACACACACGCACACACACGCACATATGTGTGTATGTATCACACATACACATGTATATAGCATACATTTATATAGATACATGTCCACATGCTCATTCATATATATGTAAAGATGTCAAAAGGAAATGTAGATGACACAAACATAAATTGAAGCAAGCAGAGGAAAGAAACGAGGAAACTGATATTAATGGCAATTGCCAAAACTTGTGATTCTTCAAAATCAAATGGCAACTGGGGTAATGTCTTTCAAAGTTCTTTGATGTTTGGTTGTATTTTTATCAGATTTCAGGACCCATGGAACTTAACGTCTTATGACTTTATCACTGCAACCATTCTGAGTGACATAGAGATGGATGAGTACACTTATAAAGCATATCAAACAGCACAGAAACTGTCTATTGGCTTCATGTCAAACTGGAGTTTGCACTGGTATTGCTTGCTAACTGCAGAATGACAGAGTTCTATTAAAATATTCATTTTGCTTCATATAGACTTTCCCTTTCACCTTCCCAGTAATACACACCTAGATACAGAAAATTGATAAAATATCCATTTTCAAAGATTAATGATATTCTCTATATTTTCAAGGTGGATATCTGTCTATATCTCTGAGATGAGATATTATGATTACTTACATTATTTACATTATTTGGACAGTTATCCTCATCTTTCGGTTCAAAAATTCCATTCACCTGAAGAAGGCCAGAAACAATGGCCGAAACATTGTGAATATGGCAATGAAGATGAGAATAACAGCCCTAATAATGTAAATATTGTTTTGAAGTGGAAATGAGTTATCTAACCTGATTATTTATTCTTCTGATAATTTTTATACAAGTTTTTATTTATATAAATGGACAAAATATTTTTAAAACAATCAACCTTGTTTCCTTAACATTGTATCCAGTAAATGTTAATATATTAGTAAATTCTTTTGGTAAAAAAGAAAAAAAACAAACAAAAAACAGGTAAAGCAAAACCAGTGAGTTAATATGGTGTGAATAATAATAATAATAATAATATAGAATTACAGAAAAAGTGCAGAAGAATAAACTACATTAAAGCCAAGAAAGACAAAATATTACAGAATAGTAAATGTTGAATAAGTGAAAAACAGAGTCAACCACATATGAAATAAGTGCAGCATATTGAATTAGGAGTACAAGAATAGATATGACTTAGTGGGAAATGTGAACTATGGGAATTTTGCAAATGACTGCGATCTAATCATTCAAGCCAATGTTCAATGCATGAAATAGACCTGTACTAGAGAATAACAAAAATAAAATTCTGTGTTACTTTGAAATTCAAATAGCTCACCCATAAATAAAGAGTACTGTCAATTTTTGCTGCTCTATTATTATAGGACCATGTATAATTTCCAAAATATCATGATTTCCTGAAGAGTCAAAAGTTAATCTTTTAAACAACAGCCTGAATACAGACATGTCACAGAAGCATTTCCATATATTTTTTATATTACTTATTGATAATTATCTCTTGAAAAGCATTTTTATTGAAGAAACAAGTGAATGCCATAAAGGCAAAAACCAAAGAATATGAAGAGGAGAATAGACAAATTGCAAAGCAAAGGGTTGCTAGAAAGAAGTTGCCAAAGTCCAGATTGAATCCTTGTTCTATCATTCTCTATCTCCTCCTCTTACTTTCTCTAACACACTCTCTCTCTTCATTTCTCTAATGAATGTGTTTTGTAGATATATAGAACAAAAGTTATTTTCCTTTATCTTTCTTATTCCCTATTTTCTTATACAAATCAATAATGATATAGAGTAGCATACTGTATTTAATTCATAAATTTTGAATTTATACACATACATGCACACACACACACACACACACACACACACATATATATATCAAAATAATTCATATATAATAAAATTAATTGAAAGATTTAAAATTAGCTCAAAGATAATTTTCTAGAGCATTAATGAATCCAAAATTTAAAAATAAAAAACAAGAAATTATATTATTTTTATATTTTAATATTCTACATTGTTCCATGAGAATGTTTATGTAAACTAATACAAATTAAAATATTTAACTTCTGACTTTAATTTTAAGTTTATAGCACATTTGATATTTTTTTATCTCTTCTGACGTATTTTCTTTATTGTGTTTTTTCAATTCATTCTCAAATTGTCACACAAATTTTTCATTAAATCACAGAGTGAAAACAGAAAAAAATAGGAAATACTGCAATACATCTAGACCTTGCCAGAAAATATTTACACTCATTAGTATTATCATTATAGAAATATTTTTAAAAAGGCCTTGGAAAAAAAACATTGAAAGAATTAGAAATCCATGGAAAAACTTGAGGCCATTCATGAGACAGAATCATTAAAATCAACAAGAATAAGGAGACTTTGCCAGTGAAATCCCTCAGATGATACAAGTTTGAAAACCCAATGACAAATTCTGAATGTTATAGAAAAAGAAAGAGTGTTTAATAATAGCAATGTAAAACAATACTATCTCTGTTTATCTAATGAGAAAACATGAAAGAGAAACTCATAATTTTACTGTTAACAGAACTTTCATAGAGTTTTTTTTTACTAAGATGCACTAATGATAAATCTTGTTACAAAATATTTCATATGATGAAAGTGGATTTGTGTTTGTCAAATAAACATTGATAACTTTGATAATTATTCTAACAGCATAAAGGGAAAACAGATAAACATGACAATTTTTGGAGGTAAGATATTAAAAATATTTGATGTAGCTGGTTCAGATTAATTCCTTTTTTGCAATTATTAAATGCTTTACTATTGAGATGAGCATGCTCATTTGGTTGTTATGAGTGTTCTCATTCCATTTTCCATGCTGAGGGGAGATCATTCATATCAGTTAATACTTACCAGTTTTATTCACCTTTTGTGTTGCTTATCCATTTCTTTCACTAAACCAGAGAATTTAACTTGCTAGCACAACCAGACCCAGGGATTGAATTCACAAATCTCAGGGAATCAGATATACTTTAACAAATGATCTACTCAACTAAGCCATGTGTTTTTTGCACAATCTAATGGTAAAATTCTAGAAACTTAAACCTAATATCTATACACAGATGATATGACTGTATGTGCATCCCAGCTTAGTGATGGAATTGTATGTATGTCCAGACTCAAGTGGTAGAATGTTTTTTGCGTGTCCTTTTTTTCTTAAGCAGAGGCTCTCAGATTGTATCCATCTCTATGATAGGTCTAATGAGGATGTTGTCAGTACACTGATTCTTTCAATCAACTCATCCTTCAATGTAGGTATCTGTCCATTAACTTCCTTCCACAAGAGTTGATAACCGTCCTTTTCACTCTATATATGATCAGCTATGCCTGATTTCAATATCTCTTCCCAGACAACAATGTTTTGATGTTCCTTCCCCAATTACTTTTAGAGAGTAGGTGGCCTTCTCTTTGTATTTCTTGCAACAATTGTCTTGGATAAAATATAATAATTCTCAATGTAAAAAATTCTCACAAAAATAGTTTCTTTGTTTTTTTTTGTTTTTCCTTATGGCCATGTACAACCTTCTCTAGGTCTTTTTAGGTTTCTGGTGTTTTCTGCAATGAAAAAGCACTCAAGTATTTACTTGAGTATTGTTCAGTGGGGTATATAAATGAAATATGAAAAAATAACAAGCAAAGATGAAGAAATTAGACTGAACCAACCACATAACATGATTAAAACATTTCTAAGAAAATTCAGATAAAATTCTAAAAATATGCAATAAGTTTATAATATTTTATTTCAAGTTTTGTTAATCTTCTTAATCCATATATTGTTTTATCTTGCATTTGAAAGAGTTGAAGATCATTTGATTCAATTCCATGTTTATATTTCAAAGTATCAAGCCTCCCTTCCAACTGTATATCTCAGTAAATGAATAAGCAAAAAGATAATCAGAAAAATACAAATGTGTCAACTCTTCTGAATTTAAAACCATTTAAAAGCTTGGCAAGGTTCATACATGATAAATTACACGTTATATATCAATCTTTTGTGGGTGCATAATGGATGTGAAGGCAAGTGTTTGTCATATAAATTAAATGACTTCAATATGCAGAACACATGAAAAAATTGACCGTTTTTATATTGGTACTTATCATGACTGACAGTTTCTTGATCTATTCCATCAAAAAATGAAGACAAATGTGTGCTAAATTCAAATAATCTTCTCAGTTAGTTCCTTGGCAAATGCGTCAATCAACAAGTTTTTTTCAAAATTCTTTTTCTTATTTTGGTCAAGTATTTTAGATTGCTTCCTTCTGCTTTATCCCATTTCAATTTTCTCTTTGCTTGATTTTAATTAAAAAATGAATTTATTAAAGTCAAAATAACATCAAGAAATAAATTTACTGAGCTTTGATCAAGTCCTGAATCAAAGTACCAATTGTTCTTGCTTGAATCTGGTCTTGAAGCAAAAATGATTAACTTCACAAATTTTAAGAATAAAATCTCAGATCCTGCAGTGACCTTTTACTAAAACCAAGTATGTTTCTCATCAAAGTGTTTTATAGCTTAAAAGTATTATTTCTGTATTTTTACTGTTGGATAGTGTAAGATTTCAAAAAATGGCTAGTGTTTAATTTAATGATCTTTCTATCCTTTCTATTTGTTGATCCAATCTTGGTAAATAATTCTTTTTCTTACATATTATTCCTCATCAGAAAACAGTAAGAAAAGATATTTTAAAAAGTGTACATGATGATGTTCATTGTGGCATAACAGCTACACAGAAGAGATTAAAATTGGAAGCATGGTGGCCAAGATATTATTGCAACGTAGAAAGATATATACATAAATGCCCAAAATGTACAAAAATAAAAAATTTTTGACAAAGGAGACTACACACACAGCCTAAAGAAATGGAACCATGGTCTTGTGTTCATATGGAACATGCATACATTAATGTCATGGGACTATTTCTAATCTTAGTAGGCTCCTTGTTTGGATGACCTGATGACGTTAAAGATAGAAAAAAATACTACAATAAAGCAAATATTAAGAGTGATATTTTCTCAAAATGCAGTTCCTAAAATATACACACTAGAATTTTGTGATGAAGATTTATGTAATTAGTTGGGATGGATTGGCTGCTCCCTTTACAAAACACCACCATATCACCAACAATCTAATGGGATTTCAAAAGTAATGGTACAGATACTAAAAATGGGATTGAAGGTATTTTCCCCAAATAGAGATACTATAGACGGTTACTTACCAAGTTAACTGCTTAGATATAGGATGATTCCACATATAGACAGACTGCAAATCCCTTCTGCATTGATAATGTCTTATTCATTAAATATCATGACATGCTATTTTGTCTTTCTTATATCCCACTTTTCATTATATAAAAAAGACAAAGTAGCATGACATGAGAAAGCTAATTTCATCATACAAAGGGGACATAATACAGACATTATATCACAGAAAGGAAAAAGTCTAATGGCTCATTTTAACCAAATAAGTTTTAGAATTGAAAAGAAGGTTTTGTGATGGAGGAGGGAGAAAGGATGAGTTCTTCAGATCAGGAAGATGTAATAGAAAACAAGCTTATGGATGATCACGGGAATGATTCAGACATGGAAGACAATAAAATGAGACCAAGATCTCCATTAAAAAGAATCAGGCATAAACCTCAAGAGTGCAAGGAGGAAAGAGGTTGGCAAAGAAATTCAAGAACAATGAAATACACTAAACCTCTTTGGTTCAGTGAGATGTAGTGGAATTGGCAAACAGAATTTTACCTATTTGCATATATTGGTTATAGGATAAATAAAGTGTAAAGTAAAGAGTCAGATGTGAGAAAAGTTAACTATTGTTTACGTGTCGTAAAACAACACTATACAACATTAAGTAAAGGATTAGACATGGAAAAGTAATAAATGAAGTATCTCTTGCAGATGCTTCATTTGCTTCAATGTTAAAAGAACAGCAATTATCAATAATTAACCTCCAGAAGCATATCTGTATGTGGTAAAGCACAGGATTGGGATATATTTTCAAAATGATATATACAACAAAACATAAGTAGTGCATTAATGTAATTATGTATAATACTATAGTTCCATAGTTGAGTATTATCATCTCAGCAAACCAGTTTGAAGCAATATTGTCTCTTTTGCACATCTTAATTCCATAAGCACGCATACACACACACACACACACACAGAGATATGAATAAATGCACGTTTATAAAATTCAATTAAGTGAATTAAGACTGTAGAAAATGAAGAGTTGCATTTTTTATACAATTAGTCTCCATTACATTTAATAAAATAGAAAAGATTCATTGCTGTTGAAATCTCACAGGCATATTGCTGATTTGTGATGATTTTTTATGATGATAACCCAATTCTTTTTCTCTCTAAGTGATTTTTAAGAGTAAAAAATATTTTAAAAAAATGTGAATAGAGGAGCAATTACTAAAATTAAAAAAAAAAACAAAAAAAATTCTTTTTCTCCTTCAATCTTTATAACTTTTTTAAAATATAAGAATTTTTTAGAATATGTTTTTCATCTTTTCTCATTGTCAATGGGTAATGGAAGCAGAATAAAGAATAATTGTTTACCACATGAAACAAGAATATTGCCATCTCAGTAATAAGAACAAGAAATATGAGGATGTAAAGTGAGGCAAAGTTATAAATGGAATTTGTTTTTAGAAGAATAGAAATTTGTTCTTAATATAAAGCATTGCAGAACAGGTATTTGTAAAAAAAATATTGGATCAAACAGCAACAAATATGACAAAAAAAAAACAGGTGGAATAAGAAATGTATTATCTGTTTTCATCCATCAAAATATAATTACAGACATTGTGTAGTTTCAGAAATTCTGGGCTACATGTCCTACTATATCATGACAATTACTGGATATATAAATTTTGGTGTAAACAGTTTCCATATGTGAAATGAGTAAAAGAATCAAAGAAAATTATAATCAGTTAAATGGAAAATGAAATAAATCTTTGGAAGAATATATGAAACTCAACTAATCACAAAGAAATAAGCTTATGTTAAGAGTTGATGAGGTTTGACCAAAACATATCAGAGATCTTTCATTTCTTTTTAATTATCTTGCAATCTTAACAAAACACAATCTTCAAACCATTTTCTCTACAAATTTCCTGAATGAAAATATTTTCTGATTGCCAGAATTTTTTCTGTATATCAATTTTAATTTCAGTTGACTGTATTTTAATTTTATTTTAAAGACTTTAATATATCTTTTTGTCTCAGCAAAAATCTTGAAAATAATTTTTTTTAAATGATACAAAGTTATCAGTTTCTTTATGAATATGTTTGAGAAATCTATGAATTGCCAGATTTTGATTTAAACTACATATAATAAAAATACAAATTAAACTTGTTCATTAAAATAAAATAAAAATTGTTAGAAATAAACAAAATAAAATATATTTTGTTATCATTTAATTTTCTGCAAAACAATTCAATAGACTTAAAGTTACTATCAATATAGCTGAGTTGGATCTAAAATGTTAATTTGGTTGGAGATTTCAGTTTTTCCTTGAACCATTCTCACTTGTATTTTTTAAAATTATTCTAAATATTTAAGATGTGATTCCATTAAAACAGTGCATCAAGCAAATTTCTATTTCTGGCATTTAACAGCAACAATGTTCAGTTTAAATTTAAATGTATTGTGGAAAGTCTGAAAAGTGCATTCTTTCATTTTCTCTCTCTTTTGTTGTTTTTATCAAATTTATTCTTAAAACATGCTTGCATTACATGGATAATATACTAATTGTTTGTTCCTATATTGGAATAATATTTAAAAGTAAGCAAATTCTATCATTATATCAATCAAAGGAAATTAACCATAACAAATGCACACACATATGAAATGTGCACATTGATGTTTACTTGTAATATTATGCATATAATTATTTGAAATATATATGTTACAAATTTTATTTCATTTGTTAGAGTAAAGGCTTTTGTCATGTTTTAAAATCCATTTTCTTTTTTTTAGATTAATTTAAATAATAAAATGTACTAATCCTTGACATCTCACTTATCATTTCACTATACAAAGTATTGGATACATTTCTTATTTATACTGCATTGATTTCATTGTATGTTTCAGCTTTAAATATTTTCTATTGAATTAGCATAAGGATTTAATGTATGAGTTCTTTTGGTGGTGATATATTTTACATTATTATATATTATATTACAAATATATCAAATTTTATGGAAAATGCCACTTTTTTTCATCAGCAGTTAAGCACTGCCTTTTGGAGATGAAGTTAGATTCATCTATATAATTGGCACTGCTTTCTCTCTCTCTTTCTGTTTCTCTTCTATAATGAATTAATTCTCACATTGTCTCTTCACTATGCAAACAGTTTGACTCAAATTATAGGAGTGGAAATTTATGGAAAAAAAGTTACTGTAAAATTTGTGAATAAACTTTAACTTAATTTTTTTTTTTATTTCTGACACAAATATTTTTATACATTCTTTGTCCAAGTAAAGTTATGTTGTCTGCAGGATGATCATTTAAATTCACTCAGGAAGGCAATTTGTTTCATATGATGCTTTTCAGGCAAAGTTTGAAGATCTTTTAATTGGTATACAAATCTTTTGCCAATTGTCTTGCAGATAATATCAATTGATTTGATTAACAAGAAAGTGTCATTATTTCTTTTCTGGAAAAAGTTTTTTTTAATTAGGCTAATTACAGGTAATTCTTTTCACATCATTCAAAAACAGTTGTAAAAGTGTAAAATCTATGTTTCATTTTTTTTAGGGAATTCTTCATTTTCTTTATATTTTGAATCCACTTTCTATCTTTTTTAAATATTTTAAATGTCATGGAAATTATTGAAATGTGTGAAATTTTGTAATTCATTTTAAGACCACATGAAAAGTATCACTATTATATCTTTTCTTTTTTCTCATTTATTACTATTTTATATAATTTATTAAATTCCACATATATATATATATATATATATATATATATATATATATATATATACTTGCATGTGCATACACACGTGTATAAACATATATATTCATACACATTTAGTGTACAGAAATATATTTGCAGTAGTTTTCCCCAAAAAAATTTCATTATGTGATGACCTTTCTTTTTGTGACAGTTTCACCACTGGGACAACATTAACATTAATAAATAACTCAAAACCCTTCCACAGTATTTGATAGTAAAACCAAGGTTTTTCAGTTAACATTCAGTTATTTAGCTACAAACAAATGGATGCAATTTATGATTGCTTTTGCATCATTGCAAGATACTTCCATTTGTCAGTTTTCATTGTAAAAAATTCAGGAGCTTCAAGGCTAAAGTTTATTTGAAACCACAATATTCAGCATTAACAACCATTTCTTTCTCATTTGCATTTTAGAGTTTCACATTTTCTGACTTACATTTAAATGTCTCACAGAATACTGTCTTTAAATGGAACTGCTAGCTTTACAATTTATTAACCAACTGGAGGATAATGTTAGGATTTTAGAATAGAGCAATTTCAGTTGAAAATATAAAACTTCTTTGAAATCAGATATAATTTAGAATTTTGCTGCTTTGTTACTAGTATTTGTTTCTTGGAAAAAAATATTTTTTTAATGTTTCTTTTATAAAATCACATTATGATTGAGAAATAGAAGAATTTCTATTACCATTACACAGAACATCCTGGTTGATGAAATATAACTTTATATTTAACTGATTTATTTCCATGTCTCTTAATAATAATTCAGGACTTGTTTTAAATTATATACTTTCTCTCATTTATCACATGAACCTGATGGTTTTTGATTCCAAAATTTGTAGCTACAGGAAGTAGTTTGCACATAGGCATAAGCAAGAAATTTATGCATTTCATTTCTTTCTGTTTGAGATCATATCATCTCACAAAACTTTTTCTGATTTAGTCAGTGATTTTCTTCACTTGTTAAATAATTGTAGATTCCTTTCTTCAAATTGTTTAATTCTATCAGTGCGTCCCTTTCAACTTTGTAGGTAAATCATTAAGTCTAAACTTGAGTGATAGAAAAGAAACATATATTTACAAAACTCATATTTATTTTTCAACATTATCTCCTTCATTGTTAATTCATGTGTAGAGAATATCAATCACATAACCTGAACTTTATAATGTTCAATCTACGTGAATATTATAATATATTGGAAATCTGACCTCAAAATTGATCCCTCCTTCTATAAATATACAAATGTATGCAAAAATAATTTATTCTGAGAATATTTTCCTTAGTTTTTCTGATTAATCATTCTGATTATGAATGTATAACATCTATTCAATTAACATTAGTAAAACTATTAGTAATAGTATTAATGCAAAATAAGAGAAAATTTTATTATTCTATTTCCACATTTGTTTTGGTTTGGTTTGATTTGATTTTATGGTATATCAACTTCAATGGGTTATTCAATGTCAAAAAAATTTTTATTGCTGGTAATATTTTTCCTTTGAAAATTTATTTCTTGTAATTTTTTTCCTTCAATAATCTATTGCAGGTAATATTTTTTTAAAAAGTATAGCTGGTAATATTTTTTCCAAAAAATGGTGGTGATATTTTTCCAAAAATATATTGCTTGAAACATTTTTTTTAAATGTATTGCTGGTAATAATGTATTGCTTGTAATAATTTTTCCTTTAAAAATTTATTGCTGGTAATAATTTTTTACAAAGAATTTTTGGTATTAAAACTCACTTTTACACTTTCAGAGTGTTTTGACCCCAGTTGTTAAGAGTGTTTTGCTTGCCCAGTTTATGCTTCATGGGTGAAGTATCCATAATTTCTATGCTCTCCAGTCTATTAGCACTTTGTTTCTTGTCATGTTTTGTAATTTGAAGGTCTTTTGTTTCTGCTTGGTTGTTCGATCTTGTTTCCTTAGATTTTCCATTAGGTTCTTTTGACGATCTTTGCTTGGTTGATGACCGTTCCCTTGTTTGAGATGGGATAGAGTTTTGTTCATCTTTGTCCATTTTGCTTGGTTCTTCAATGATGTAATTTTTATAGATAGTTTATGTTAGTTTTTAAATGTGCCTTTTGATTCTCTTAAGAATGTTTAGAGGGTTCTATTTCTTGAATGATTTTTGTACTTTGGATTGTGATATTTGGGGTTAATTGTTTTGTTCATATAGATTCTTTTTGTTTCAGATTGATAGGATTTGATTTGCCTATGGGAGTTTGATTTATGTGTGATATACTAAATTTTAGTAGTTCTATTAGACATTTTAATTCATTTATTAGAGTTGTAAGATTTTGACTTCTTATTGCATTGTTTTCTTGGATGTCATTTTAGTGATTTGATATTTTAGCGATATTTGCATGATGTTGGAAGTGAATAAGATTCAACCTGTTTTCTGGCTTCTTGGAACAAGATGTTTTGTGTGAATTTTATTCTTATTATTTCCTTTTCCTTTTTCCAGATGTTACACTCTCCAGAGACTGCTGAGTGTTTTTTACACTTTGGGCATGTTATAAAATAAAATAAGACATATCTTGGCTGATTTGCAGGCAAATAAACTAACATACTCAAGAGCGAGAGCCGGATGTGAACAGGACAAGGCCCCGTCACAAAATGACCATTATCTTCGTTTATGCATGTTCCCAACACATGAGTTCCGGTTGAAAAATAAAATAATATTTGAAAGTGTTTATATTTTTCGACCAATAAAAATACTTCTCTCCTAATTATACTCACGTCATTTTTTGAGCCTGTTAAGCCATAAAAAAACGCCATAAAAGGGGTCACACGGAAATACAACATCAGTCAACAGGAGGCCAGGGAAGAGACCTGTCACGGTCAAGCTGAGCGGTCAGCAGCAGTAGCGCCATGCCAACCAGTGAGAACAACTATGAGAGATCAACCCAGATCTTCAGCCGGCCTATGAACTATACCACAAGGTAGCTATTCCAAAACCACATGTTCCTATTGAAATAAATCACGTAAATCTATTTCTACTGTTGTCGTATTTCCTTCTTGCAACCATAAGCTTGTCTATAACACTGGTGTCAGAAGCGTACAACAAGAGAAATATGGCTGACTACATGAGCTTCACCCGAGCCGAACTATTTACTCTCATCACGGAACAGAAAACACTACTATTCAACTTGAAAATGGGACCAATACAGCCTTCCGAAGCCACGATACAAGAAATTCAAGCCAACATAAAGAACATGCTGATTGCCCTAAAATCAACTACTTTAACACCTACCACCGCTCAAACAAATGGCGATTACAGCTTAATGATGCGCCAACAAACTATACGCGACATATTGAATCTAGAGACAAACTTTCACCCTGGACATGACGTGAACCGATTCATCACGGCTCTAAACAAAGCATACACAATCCACATCACGCCAGAACTCAGCACCTATCCCAGCCTGGAACGCGAATTTGTCAAGTCTACTAAAGATTTACTGGACCAAAGTATCTTAGCAGATGGTTGATTCAAAAAAAGACATATCCACTTTCGAACAACTGAAGGAATACTTATTAGCAGCCTACGGAAGCCAGATGACTAACTTCCAACACCTCAGTCAAGCCTGGGATCTGGAACGGTGAGACTGCAAAAAATTAACAGACTTAGAGAGGCAGCCGTCCACATAAAAAACTTCTGAACATAGCCTCCGTCCGACATGCAGAAACCATCAGCACACACCATGAATCAGCGTGTGCAAGAAACACCTCAGAGGTTGCCCCTGCCTCCACGGACGCAACTGCCTATATCGCCACCCACCTCGCACTCGGGCACAGGCCCATATCGCCGCAACGAATGATAATATACAAGCCATAAATGATGTGGAACAGGATTTTTCGCTTTGGGCAGGACGAGATGTGATGCCTCGATTCGCCGTGCCCCTCGTCAGCCATCACACCTTCAACTTTCAAGGACTCGCTCACCATTCACCGCTTCGTCCAGTCCACCTTCAACTTCAGGGACATCACCTTCTCTGGCGTCGCAATGCTAGACTCTGGATACTCCACCTGCATCTTACCAATATCTCAGTTACCCAGAGAAGCCAAGAAACACATGACCTGCTCCGACGTCGTAGTAAAAAGAATCAACAGCAGCACCACCGCCCTTGGAGAACTGACTTGCGACATCACCATCGGCAGTCTAGACTCACCCACATTCAAAAAGGTTAATGTGCTGGTAACTACCCAAACCACACCAATCCTGATCGGCCAAAATATCCTACGTCACAACACGCTCGATTCCTATGTAATTGACAACCAAAATGCAACTATAGAATTCAGACCCACACTTTCCTCAGGATACGCAACACACACAGCCACAATCACATCACCGTCATCGTCAACCAACAATCCAGCACATGGCACCCAAGCCTTCGTCATCCAAAACCAGCCTACTATGGAACTACAGCCCAACATCCAGACACTGAATCAAAAGCTAACCTGGCTAAAGCATAAAACGGGGCTATTGCTACCAAACCACCTGAACTAGAGGCCACTGCAAACTTATTCATTTGCTATGCTGACGTTATCGGCACCGAAAGTAGCAGCAAAGGCACATTCATCCAACCCATCCGCATGCCAACTAACGGCCAGTCTCGGAGCCAGAAACAACACCCGATCACCCAGGCTTTAGAAGCAGATGTTGATACCGAAATTAAGCGCATGGCTGATGAAGGTATCATTGAAAACTGCAGCGACCCCAAAGGCTTCAATAGCTCTGTATTTGCCGTGCGTTCAGAAAAATCGGATCGATTCGCGTCGCTAACTTTAAAAAACTCTCAACAAGGTCTTAGTCAATCTTGACCCTTTTTTGCCAGGATCGACCACTTGTTCAACGAAAATCGGCAAAGGCAAAAGATATTTCACTTCCCTCAATCTCGCAGTGGCTACTGGCAAATTGAGATGGAAAACAAGCCAGACCGATACAAAACAGCATTTACATGGAAGGATTGATGCTATCAATACACACGCCTGGCCTTTGGCCTTACATCTGCCGGACAAATCTTCTCCCATTGCATAGCAGAAGCCCTAGCCATAGTCACATCCCGTGACAACATTATTCCTATGTCGACGACAACCTGGTCCACGCTATGACATTTAGGGAGTACATACTCTCTCTCGAACAATTTTTTACTACCCTCCGAAAATTCGGACTCAAGCTGAAATGTTCCTCCCTTGCATCAGAGGCAAAATTCTTCGGACACATAGTAAACAGCGAAGGATTCAAGGCTGATCCAGAATACGTTTGTGCCATCAGGAAAATGAAACCTCCAACATCAAAAAAGGAATTACAAAGCCTTATTGTCCGTTTAGTGTGGATCAGACAATTCCTAGAGACGTCTTCGCAAACAAATCAGGTCAGATATGTTTTCAGAACTTATGGGTCCCATACACGAACTCAACAAGGTTAATAAACCGTTTATCTGGACGCAAAATGCCGACAGAGCCTTAAAAAAAATCAAGGACCATCTCTCTTTGCCATCTGTCATCTCGTTTCCGTATTTCTCCAAACTTTTCACACTCACCACCAACGCCAGTGATGTTGCATGTGGAGCAATCTTAATGCAAGAAGCCGACAATGGGAAGAAAGATATCATAGCGGTCGCTTCCCATACATTCAACTCCACGGAACAGAAGTGGTCCACGACAGAACGAGAGGCATATGCAGTAAAGTGGGCAATATTGAAATTTGATTATTTTCTTCGCAACCACCCCTTACAATTCTTCACCGACCACAGATCGCTGACATATCTGGACCAACGAGAATTCAATAATGCCAAAATACGACGATGGCAAGAAGAAATTTCATGTTATAAATTCGTCTTAGAATATGTCGAAGGCAAATCAAATGTATGGGCTGACATGCTCAGCAGAGGTTGTGGACATAAGAAAAGCGAAAGCCCCAACGACCCTACACCGACAGGCAGGACATTCGAAAAGTAAATGGTTCAGACCTCCACGTATACATCCCATCTTGGTGCCTCAAACGAGTTTAACGGTTTTACAGCTCATTCCCAAAACTCGCACACCACAAAACGCCCGCACCCACAAAAATTCACCAACACATTCTTCTCATCACTCTACCACCACCATCTCCACTGAGAGTATCTGCAACCATCTCTGCATCGCAAATGAACAACAGAAGGACGACACCCTGGCAAAGATCATTAGTGCCCTCCAGTCACTCACTCCAAGCGAACCTCATATCGATCCTGACGACCAATGAGCTCGGATTCAAAAACAATTGCACCAATTTTTTCTAGAACCAGGCACCTCCGTTTTGAATGATAAGAGACAGTAAACACTCTCTGAGATTGGTTGTACCATACAAACTATGATCCAGGTACCTCTACCAGGCACACGAGGGCAACAACCACTCAGGTGTTACCCGTGTCTGTTAAACTCCTTTCCAGCTACTGGTGGGAATTCAAAACATTACATCAAGGCCTGTGTCGATTCTTGTAAGACATGTGCTAAAATTAAGGGCAACTATGGTGACATTTACCCACTGGCACATTGGCCACTGCAAACGAGGAAAGAGACCATTTCTCGTCTTTTATAGACTTTGTCAATCAATGCCCAACTCAAGGGAAAACGTTTGCCTAACCATCTTGGATAGCTTCAGCCGAAACTTTACAGCCATACCATCTTTGAGAACCATGTTATCAGCGCAAATAGCCTTTGTACTAGTTCTTCCTTCGACACAGAGATTCCACGTATAGATTCCACGCATAGTATTTTCCAATTCTGTAACCAGATGTCAATCACGCAAGAACTTCCTTAGCACCCGCAAAGCTCAGGAAATGTCGAGACAACATTTTAATTTGAAGAATGCACTTTATATGTTATGTGAAGACAGGAATGTGAATGGACAGACGTTCTAGAATCTGTTGTTTGTCCATGAATGCCATGACCAACAGCACCACGGTGTCTCCCGCACTACTATGCCATTTTTTTACGTCACCCCAACATCGACCTACCCACACTACACAGAAAAAGAAATCGCAAGTGACGATCTTGGAGCATATGGAATGCAAATTAATGCCCTGCTAAAGCAGGTTCACCACCACATCACCCTGGCCAAGGATGAAGCTGACCACAAACTTGAGACTAACTTGAATCGCCTCACATAGAAGGACCCAATTCAAGCAGGCAACAAGGTTTTACTTCACCAGCCACACTCAACTGTTGCCCAATCCTCTCATCTGCCCTGGATAGGAAATTACACCATTATAAAAATGAACAATATGATGTGTCAGGTGGAAAACGATAATGGTGATACAATCTGGATTCACCGTGCACATATCCAACGACTGGCTCCACGTCCAACACATCTATCTAATACAATCCCTCTGCCTCCACCATGTAACAGTCACCAGGATCATTCTCCTCCACATCCCTCTGGGACACATAATTCAACAAATAATTCCATACCAAAACAAATGCCAATAAGAAGAACATGAGGACAACTTCCCACACTTCCAGAGACTTTATCATGAATTAATCACCCAAATATACACTTCTAAATTACACTGTAAATCAGACCGAGACCTGGGGAGCCTTGTTATAAAATAAAATAAGACATATCTCGGCTGATTTACAAGCAAATAAACTAACATACTCAAGAGCGAGAGCCAGATGTGAACGGGACAAAGCCCCGTCACAAAATGACCATTATCTTCATTTACGCATGTTCCCGATGCACGAGTTCTGGTTGAAAAATAAAATAATATTTGAAAGTGTTTCTATTTTTCGACCAATAAAATGCTTCCTCCTAAATATACTTACATTTTCGAGCCTGTTAAGCCATAAAAAAACGCCATAAAAAAGGGTCAAGGAAGTACATCAGTCAACAGGAGGCCAGGGAAGAGACCTGCCATGGTCAGGCTGAGCGGTCAGCAGCAGCCAGCAGCAGTAGCGCCGCCAACCAGCGAGAACTACTATGAGAGATCAACCCAGATCTTCAAAAAATTTTTTTTTATGAACTATACCACAAGGTAGCTGTCCCAAAACCACACGTTCCTATTGAAATAAATCACGTAAATCTATTTCTACTGTTGTATTTCCTTCTTGCAATCATACGCTTGTCTATAACAGGCATAAAGGAGGCCTTCTACAGGGTGACTCTTCATGATCCAACTCAAGTTCCCCACATTTTTGACAGACTGATTTTTTAGATGACCAAATTTCTGACATTTGTGGAGATTAGGAATGTACAGCTCTACCTTCACTATTGAATATCCTATCTTTATTTCTTCAGGTAGAGTAGGTTTGTTGAATGTCAAAATGTTGAATGTTTCTGTTTATTGTCATTTCTTTATATTTGAATTCTTTTGACGTCTGTTACTCCTTGCTTTTTTTAAGGTGTCATCATTTTTAATTTCTTTTGGTGAGCAGAGTGACAGCTCTGAGCATTTTATTACTCCCTTAGATGAATTAAGAAATTGGTGAGGGTAAACCTTTACTTTATTGTTATCTATTTGCTTGATTTTTAGTAATTTTTATGTCTTTTTTGGTTTTTACTTGAATTAAAAGTGATTTTTTTGTTTTTTTACAGATTTTGGTTCACACATGGATGATATAACCCTTTACAACACAAAAGGAGACACTTTTGATATTTCACCATCTAGTGATTCTATAACTATGAAAGGTGAAATTTTTTTTTTCTGCTATTTTGTTTTCACTTTCTATTTCAGAAGTCTCAGGTTGTCTCTTGGTTTGTTTATAAGAGATAGACATATAATTTTGATTTTTGTATTTACCATCTGTCTTTCCACACACTTTGGAGTTCCTTCTTATGGGACACTATTAGGAGGAGACTAATCCCATTCACCCTGATCCAACAGGGCTACACAGACAGTATAATTGTGATGAAAGTGGATACGAGTACCCACATTCCCCCACCATATTTACCCAAGATTGCTGGTATAATACCTCATTGTCTCTATTTCCCCATAGAAAATACTAACTAGTCCCCATATTTACAATTCATTGTCTGTGGGGGAGGAATAAAACAAAATTCTAAAAACTAGCCCCAATGAGTATTTACAATATGAATATGGTCAAAAACCATTTACAAGAAACTAAAAGAAAATAATATTAGTAATAAAACCCCCTGACAATCACTAAATGTGGCAGAAATATCAGTTAACTGGAATGATAAAATGATAAATCAATGCGGGACTATAATAGTATAAAACATTCATTCATCCCAAGCACTCACACTGACATGCACTCATTCAAACACAACAACAAATATGGTTAAAAAACACTCATCAGATATACATAATCTTGCTAACATCATTTCTACAGGAGATGGGGCTAGAATCATTCAGTATTAGTGTCTCTAATTTTTTTGACATGTCAGTTTGTCTAAGTGAAAATGATGCAAATAAATTTAATAAACTATATTTTTATTGAAAAGGTGCTAATTTTTTTTGATACGTCTAAGTGAAAATGATGCATCCACCAGCATAACTGACATCACTGATCACCCAAATAACGATAATTGGAGGGGATGGGGAATAATTAAACTTAAAGAAAAAATAGGGACAGAAATAAAAAATTGGGTCCAATGAGCATACATACCCATAGCTAAGGGGATTAACTCTTCTTCTGAAATAACTTAGCTAAAAACACTGACTCAATAAAAAACATCAAAAATCTGCCCTAGTTTAAAAATTATCATTGGATGGGCAACAATTCTAAAACTGTTCAAATATGAATACAAAATCTATTTACAAGAAACTAAAGAAAATAATATTAGAATAAAACCTCCTGATGCCTAACCAGCATCAAAGTGCCACTCCAGGTCAGTACCTTTCACACAACAACAAAAACACAAACAAGATTTGACCCACCTTTTGCCAAATTCTGATGAAGTGAGCTGCCATACCCTTTTAACTTGAAAGAAAAAGAAACATCCTAATCTTGACTTTAAGCTGATGCTTAAATTACAAGATCAGTTGGGAAGAAGTGAACTCACCCATCTTTTTTACCTCCATGGAATCCATCTTCTGACGTGTCATCCAAATCACGACTCTCATAACACCTAGCAAGCAGTGGAACACATATTGTTCAGCCTTTGTCAGTGGTAGTGCCACATTGCTACAAACAGAAGAGGCCTCAAGGACAAAGAACTTTCCCTGAAGCATGCAAACCATGAGGCCTTCAACAAACTTGTACAACGGCACTACCAACCTGCAGTGAAAGAAGGCGTGACCCAGGGTCTCGACCTCCCCACCAAAGCATCGGCAGTTTGGAGATTTCTCCAAGCCTGCTGAGCAAAGTCTTTTGGCGACCCAGAGGGCCTCATGGATCACTAGCCAGGTGAGTGATGCCTCATCATTATTGAGACATTTCAACCCGGTCACCCAAAGCCATATGAATCCTGCTTCATAAGTCCGAGCTCATCAATCAGCACAATCCCTGAACAACACATTGATATAAATGCCCTACAAGACAACGCCTGGACGTTGGAGAGCCCATCCGAGGCATTTCAGAGCAATATGACATTCACGGTAGAAGGATCATTTGGCTCGGGGTAAATGGTGGGCCTCCTCCTCGCACGAGTGCACACTTCTCAGGGATGGGAAGTTCTTACAGGCTCCTTCCTTCCAGAAGGTGCCCTCCTCATCCGGTTCACAACACATTCGATCTAGAAAGCCGATGTGAAGCACATATTGACGAATCTCAATGCTTGGCATGCCCAGACCACCTTCAGGTGGATGAAGGCAACAGATCTCCTGAGATACCATAGCGGCCTTGTCTCTCCACAAGAAATTGAACAAGAACCTTACTAATGACATTAGTGTTGCATACGGAAGTGGAAGTACAGAGAGTCGGTAAAGGAGAATTGGGTAGATGTGTGAAACACATACTTCCACCACCCTCCCCTTTAAGGAAGATGCCCCTGAGACCGCAAATTAATTGCAATCTCGGCCTTCTCTTGCACCTTCGACCAATTCATTTCCAACTGGAGATCACGACTGAACCAGTTGTCAAGTATCTTGACCGGCCCATCCATCCAGAGGAAAGGTCCTGGAAGAGAAACTCCCTTCCACATCACACAAATTGCAAGCCAACAGACTTTTTGTGGTTGATCTTGGCCCCTGTCACCATCTCATAACCACTGATTTCTTTGCTGACGTCGTCAATCTCAGCTCTGCTCGGCACAAGAACTGAAACGTCATCAGCATAGGCAGAATACTTGGCCTATGTGGTAGCAATGGGCAGGGAAATTCCGTGTAGGACCAGATTTACCTTTAACTTGCGAGGGAAAGGTTCCAACGCAAGAACGTAAAGCAAAGGCAAAAGCAGACAACCTTGATGAATGGAGTGAGACAATAGGAAAGGCTCTGATTGTACCCCATTCACCTCCACCAGCACACTGGGAGTCACATACAGATATTGGAACCAGGTGCGAAAGTACGGCCTGAAACTGGCTACTGAAAGGACAGCCTCCAGAAACCGATGATCAACCCTTATCAAAGGCCTTGGACTGATCTAAATTGATCAACGCATCTTCACTATCGACTTGCCCAATCATCAGGCATACCATATGAAGGTTGTCCTGAATAGACCTACCCTTCACAGCACAAGTCTGTTCTGAGCCAATCAGACTAGACAGGTCAACCTGCAAATGGTTCGCCAAGATCTTTAACTCTGTTAAATAGTTAAAGGGCGAAAATTACCTAACCCATCCACACCATTTTTGTCCTTGCGTAACAACTTGATTACGCCCCTGGTAAAGCGTTGGGGTATAGACCCCTGCTTCATCCAGTTGCTGAAAATCAGTGTCAGCAAGGGAACAAAAACGGGTGACTGCCTCAAGTACACTTTGTATGGAAGACCATCTAATCCTGGAGATTTATCCAGGCCGACTTGTTTCAACACTTCCCAGATTTCCGACTCTGTAATGGGACCCTCACACCTAGCCGCTTCAGCTGCCTCAAGGCAGGGAAAGTCAGCTAAATAGGCATCAAACTGAGCTGGGCTCAGACCAGGCTCCCTGGTGAAAAGCTCCTAAAAGTACTCATGAAAAGCCTCACATATTCCCTCGTTTGTTGTCACGGTCTGCTTATCCGGCAATGTGACGCATGCTATATGTCACCGAGATGCATTCTGAACTTCCTCTGCAGGCAATTCAGCAGCCATATTCATTGCCTCAGAGGACATTCTTTTTAACCTAGCCCTAACTACCAGAGTTTGATCCTTCTTGATAAGCAAGGAGGCCAACTCTGCCTTAGCTAAAGCTACGTCCCCACTATCACAGGATTTGATCGCCCGATCAACTTTCTGCTCTAAAGCCATTTGCACCGCTAATCTATCTAGATTGAGCTTACGACTATAATCAGCAGCAAACGTTTAATTTTGGATTTTAAATTATCCCACCAGGCATTTCCTACAACCACTCCCCATCAGTTTCCTCTGTATCATTAGTAGCAGCTGGTCCCAGAAATCTCTCACCAAATAATGATGAGTTTAATTTCCAGTAACCAGCCATCTTAACCTTAGGCTTCTCTAAGTTTACACGGACCCGGACAAGCCTATGATCCAAATAAACTATCTCATGGAAACTTGGTCACCCTAAGAGCCCTACATCAATTCTCCTAACTAAGACTCGGTCGAGGTAGCTAGAACGCACCTCAGTAGCCAAGCCACCACTATTAGTCCAAGTCCACACTACCTCCCGAGGGTGTTCATTCTGGTACTTATCGACAAGATCAAACTTGTCGATAAAGTCCTGAAATGGTTTCACGTCCCGGTTGTTAGTACCCAAATTTGGCCCTATACGATCTATATCGGGGTCAAAGATGGCATTCAATCGCCCACTAAAACTACCTAACGATGTTGTCAAAAAGTTCAATCCACCAAAACAAAGCAGGCCTGTCAGAATGGAATTGGGTGCATAAACCCCAATGAGATGAAGAGCCTTATCCTTTATGGTAACATCCAGCACACAAAGCCTGCCTGCCGGATCTATGAAGACAAGAACACACACGCAGCCTTCAAAAACTTGCTCACCAGCCAAGAGACACCCCTTAAGCGTCCATCAAAACATGCTGAATAGAGAGAAAACCCCCCTAGACAGAATGCCCTCATAGTCGCAAGAAGAAAAACAGGTCTCTTGCACACAACATATATTCACCCCGAGACACTGAAAGTAACGAGTGAGCCTTGCCCTGCGAGACTCCAAACTCAGGCCTCAGGCATTCACACTTGCTAACCAGAGAATCATGATGAAACCGATTAGGGTTGCTCTCCTGCATTGAACATGGCCAGGACACCGATGGCCTCTCCCATAGAACCGGTCCTGATGGAACCATCAGGATACAAGCTGCTAATGTCCAGGGGAAAATTTAATTTAAGCGCTCTATATACAGGGTGAGGTGAACGAAAAGTGGGAGCCTCCCTGAACAAAATTAATTTAATTTTTTAACATTCTCATTATCAAAAAATGCAATTGGAGGCACCATGCCAAAGACCTGGTTTGCCTCTGTCACCATTGCCCATACATACTTTCCAGGGGCCCCAGTCCTTATTACAGTTAGTATCCTTTTTGCGTTAGGAAAGTTGCTGGGGTCCTCCACATCAAGGTTGTTAATTTTGTGAAATTTAATCAAATGCTTCAGTTCTTTGAAGTTTTTCACTGGGAAGCAAGTTTCTCTTCTTGTTCTTTAGTGATAGTGCAAACTTTTCCCCCTGTATTGAACTTGGGGGCTTTTTTTTGCACACAGAATCAATGGCATCAGTGGACGGACTTCTTTGTCATTTTTCTGATTTTTGTGGGAAACTGATGGGCGTGGTGTTTGGACAGGAGACGGTTTAGGATAATTTTGGGGACTGGGAGACTTTTGAAGGGTAGTCATTTTAAATGGGGAAGGAGACGGAGACTTAGTCAAGGGTGGTGGTGTCATCAGTTTTTGTTTGTAAGATGGGGATGAAGGAACTAAGGAAGAGCCAGATGTTTTTTGTTGATGTTTTTCTGATAGAGAGTCTTTTAATTTTTGAAGTTTTTCTTTCTTCTCAAGACTGGGTTCGTATCTCAGTTGGTGTTGCCTAAGATTGCTGGCTGGAGAGTAGCCCTTCGTGCTAGTAGAAGGAGTGGGGCTGTTTGTGTCTTTCCCTGTTTGTGTGGAAGGAGGTCCCGCTGCCTGGGTCTTCTCTTTTGCTCTGCCAACGACCTGCCATTCCCTCTCTCCCTATCCACACTAGGGGCGGGCAAAGGCTTTTCAGGGAATGGGGGCTGAGATTGGGACCCAACCAGAGAATTTTCCACTCTGGTCCCGATCGCTGGCATACCCATTACAAGCAAGACGGATTGTACAGACTTCACCAAAGGGGAATTTGTTTGGGTGGGGGCCAGAACTTCAGAGACCTTCTTCTCTGTGCAGGAAGAGGACAGGTGACCAGACTGTCCACACTTCTCGTATGCTGGTTTACGCCCAGTTACAATTATCCAGACAGTTGGGGATGGAGATGAAGGCTTTTCTATCGATCATCAATTCGAAACTCCACCTCCCGGTCAGATCGTCTGAGGAAGCACTGAATATCTGCCCAAACTGGCACAGATAGGCGGCCAAATGCTCCCCCGAAAATCTGAGGTGGAACCTCATATACTGCAACGTTGGTCCTCCGCCTGCCTTCATATTCCATGTGCAGAATTAGGTCCTTTGTTATAAGTTCCCTCCTCGTTGCAGCTTCACAGTTGGCAGGCATGGGCAACAGTATGTCCCACATAAAATAGCCTTTTCCATTGATGATTCTTTGAGCTTTAATGCCCAAAGAAGTCAAGGCCTTAATTACAGTGTCTTTTGCAGAGTGACAAATTTTGCGCAAGCGCTTGTCCACCACAAAGACTGACACAATTCTTATTTCAACCTTTCTTAGTTCCTCGGGATTTGACAAGAGCCCATCTGCTGTAACCAACTGTGCGTAGCTCTTGGCTTTCTCCAGGAACTCCATTATGTTGATTTTACACTTTGGCAGGGACTTCCATCATGAGGGCGTCTCTCTGACTGCTACATTTTCGTCATTATTCTTGGGGATCTCATTTACTGAATTCTGGCCACTTTCGGCCACCATACTTTCGTCCTGTGCGCAGGTTTTTGTTACAGAATTTTGGCCATTTGCAGCCACCATACTTTTTTTCTTGACTTTTTTACATCTTTCCATTTGAGGAGAATTTGGATTTTTCGATTTTTGTCCAAATTTTGGCTCTCTTTTGTATCCATTTCTGATTCTTTATTCAGGAATCTTATCAGGAGGATCTTTTTTTTTTTTTCCCAAACAGGTTTTTTTTTTTTAGTTCCAAACAAAACGGTTTTTTAATTTTTTTTCACAAACACAGAAAACAAAAAATTAAAAGTATATTTAAAGATAAATACATAAATTTTTTTTAAAACAAGAATTTTTTTAAAAAAATTTAAGGCTTTTTTTACAAAAACAACAAAAAAAAAATTAAAATATAATTAAAAACAAAATGATAAATATGTATAAATCACAATAACAAAAAAAAATTCACAAAAGAAATAAACAAAAGAAAAAATAAAAAATTCAAGAAAATGAATGAAACACCAATGAAAAATAACGGAAATAATATAAAAGTTAAGAAAACCATAAACAAAGTAGAAACATGGAATTTAAACAACAAAAAATAAACACTTGAAATAATATGCAAACAAAGAAAAGTTACTGAAAAATAAAAAGGAAATTAAAAAAAAAAAAAATAATCAAAAAAAAAAATAATTAATAAAAAGAAAATGAAAATGAATAATAAAATATAAGAAACAACAAGGTAAAGGAAAATTGAGGGAGGGTAAAGAAAGAAAAAAATCAAACTTTTGGCAAAAATGTCAGTAATAAAAAATGAAAGATAAAATTAAAGGTAACTTAACGTGAATAAAAGTTGACAATCAAAAAACAGTTCACAGGTAACAGTAGTAATACATCTGGCGATAACCACTGGTTGTACGACATCGATAAAAAAAGGAACTCTCCTCACAGAGGTGCCATAGGGAAGAGCTCATCTGAACAATTACCATAAAAGTATTTATCGAAAAGGCACAGGGTGGCAATTTTATGGTGGCAGGAAAGTTGCTGAAGCTGAAACACCAGATCAGGATCAATAATATTACTGATTCTTCTTTGGATTTTATCAATGATCTCTAAATATAAAGCTAGAACTCTGGACCATATGTGGCAGCAATATTCTAAGCATAAGTGAATGGTAACTTTATAGATATGCAAGATATATTCAGGAGAGAAAAATTGTCAAGCATGAAACAGTGAGCCAACTTTGTTAGCAGCTGACCTAGCAGTGAATTCAGTATAGTCGGGATTTATTTTGTAAAAAATACAAAATTGTGGCACAAGGCCGAAAAGGGGGAGGGGGTAGGGCTGGTCTTCACTAACTATCTTATACCTAGCTAATTTGATTCACGACCCATTCAGTATAGTCTTTCCACTTCATGTCAGTCAAGAATGTTAGTCTGAGAAGATGCAGCAAGTAACACTCATGTAAGTTAGCATAAGCCATGGTGATGGAAGGTTTTAGAAAGGGGTCTTTCAGATGATTAATAGAGAGCAGTTTAGTTTTGGAGGCATTAAAATTAACATGACATCTTTTGCCACATAAACAACAGATTGAAGGTTGTTTTTGACATCAGCCACCAATTTGATCTTATTGAGCCAATCAAACTTACTATTGAGACAAGAGTATAAATAGTTGTATCATCAGCATAGATACTAAGTTGAGAGCTGATGCCATTGGAAAGGTCATTAGTGAAAATTAAAAACAAAGTCAGACTAAGGATAGAGCCCTGGGGATACCTGCATTAGTACAAAAGTGTGTAGAAGAATGGCTGTTCAGGATAACTTTCAATTCATGATTTGATAAGAAAGACTGTATGAGTTCAATAAATTTTCAACTTGTGAAGATCTGTATGCCAAACTCTATTGAAACCTTTCAAGATGTCCACAGTATATTTATTTATCTAGAGCTTGATAGAATTTTTCTGCAATTATCATCAGTACATCAGCATCAGTAATTCTAGTATTGATAGGAATTTCTTTCCAAACCTTTTCTTTTAATTAGTTTGGAAAGCCAACATCTTCATTATATTCTTTTTGAGTTAGATGTGCTAGCCATTTTTGCTTTTTCTGATGCTGGAAGTCTTTGAGTGCTGTGGTTTTGTTAATTTGTAAAGCTCTATTTTCATTCTGTAGCGCCACTCTATAGTGTCTGATGAGGTATTGTCTTCTTTAAGATCTAAATGATTCATTCACTTCAAGTTGTTTTTAACCATTGATCTATAAAACTGTTCTATACAGCTGATAGTTTAGACATTTGTGAACAAGTTGAATATGTCAGCCAAATGAAAGTTTAAATCTGATGACACAATTTAAGAATATGACTTGAGTTCTCAGGTTAATATTTTGGTTTTGTGACATCTTATGGTGTTGTGAGAAACTACTGCTAGCTTAAACTATCTTTGAGAAACCAGTATCTCTGGAAAATTGGAAATTTAATTAATGAAGCTAAATAGCTCAGACAATGTGTTAAAATGTGGAGAAATGTGAAAAACCGTGATAATTTCATACAACCAAAACAAAAAAAAATTTCCTGGTCTCAAAAAACACTTTGTGTTGCATTTCAATCCTGACTGAACTAAACTTAAGATGACTGCAGAAATAGAACATATACCAATATTTATCCAACCATTACCATCAAACAACTCCAAGAAATTGCTTATCTATTGACAAAGCAGTTATACAGTTTCCTATTAGAGAATAGGAAACTGTATACCTGCTTTGTCAACCTCACATCAGCATATGATCACATCAATAGAGACTTCCTTTTCTTATGCATTAGAAACCATCTTCCAAGCTCTGAATTCACTGAATGCATTGATATAATAGAGGAAGTGTATCAATCTACAGAATCTTATATGTCTGGTAAAGACCCCAATAGGGAAACATTTCACACCTCATCAAGAGTACAAGGAAGAAATGAGAGTCTCAGTTTATTTAATCTCTTCTTAAACTATGCCCTGCACATTTACAAACACAGATGTGATGGGATTGGCACTGACCACTTAAGCATTCCATACCTGCAAAATGAGTCTGCCAATAGAAGACAATGATCCTGCTTTCCCTCCTGAGGGCCAATGTACTGATGATGAGGGAAATTATGTTGATGGCATAGGAATTCTTAGTTGCGATAAGAATGATCTTGAACAAGAAAATCAACAGTTAGAAGTAAACCCCCATCAATACTAGAAAGAGCGATAAAAGTTACTGGACTTGAGAAACCTGTTTTCCTAAAAAGAAAATGTTTTAATTGAAAGATTTTATAAATTTCAACCAAAACAGTACTAGCTGCTTGGTTGCTGAATGCAAAATGTTTCCTTGTAGGGAAACAGTTAGCTGTTTCCCTACAAGGAAACATTTTGCCAAGTGTTGCCATTACTGTTACCATCCTTTGTTCACAATTTCCTTATCTTCTATAGTAA
>CAHIKZ030001751.1:162500-355000 GCA_903632075.3 Acanthosepion pharaonis | reverse complement strand
ATAGTAATTGTTGGTTATTGGAATTCATTCCGTGTATACAAATTATATACTTTGATATATATATATATATATATATATATATATATATATATATATATATATATATATATATTCAAGCATGTTTCATTGAATAATATAGACATATGTATATTTATTTTATAATAATCCTTTCTAGATGTCTAATTAGAGAACTAGAAAAATTATTATAAAAAGTAAATAATATAATATGTCTATATTATTCAATGAAAAATGTTTGAATGAAGATATGGTGTTTATATATATATATATATATATATATATATATATATATATAAAACTACTTTTACTGAGAAATAACTTGAGTTCAGTATATATATTTTTATTATCAAAGCCACTAAACTTGTTAGACTATTTGATCTGAGTCTTCATTAACATTTCCATTCTTGACTGTGTTCTATCACTGTCCATGTTCTCAATATGAGCCTGTATGTTTGGATTGGTAGTAGGTATTTTTTTTGGTTGGTGATGCAACTAAACAGCTACCTATTTGTTAATGATATCTGTTTTCTTTCAGTAAAAATATATATATATATATATATATATATATATATATATATATATATATATATATATGATTTTTAAATGTGTTCATGAATTCGTATAAGAGCTCCTATTATATATAAACTCAGTTTTTCAGTCTAACAGAAAAAATGCAGTTAAAAGTTATGCTGATCTATATATTATAAGGGGATTATTTATATAGTTTAGCTTTCTTGTTTTATTTCGTTTTTTGATATTTGCTATATTTGGTATATTTTGTACTATAATGATGATTGGACAATTTCCTACCTAGCACAAATAATTCATCCAAAATTATCTGGAAAATTTGGCCACTTCAAATTGTTATTTAACAGTTATCATGAAAGGAACAATGTGTCTACAAACATTATCAGAATTAGCCACTGAGAACACCAAGATCATAGCTTTTAATTGATGTTGAAGATTACTGAAGCAGTAATAACTACCCTATATATGAAGTATATGTTTTTCATAGCTATGGAATATTTCTGAACAGATAACAGATGAAATCTAATAAAATAATTGACATGATGGTGCTAGATGAATATTCGCTTTATGATGTAGAATATTAACAAAGATAACATTTTCCACAAAAAATAAAAATCCATCTTTTTTTGTATTTATCTTCATCACTTTTCTCACCTCTCTAGGGATAATCTCCACATTACATATATTCAGCTCTGTTGGATAGCTTCACCAGCATTGGCAGATTTGGAATCAATTAAAGTGGAAGGAATGAGTAGATATAAGCTTATAACTCATTGTTGCCATTCTAACAAATACATTGAAATGGAAACTTTCATTTGTAATGGGAAAAGACAGGAGTAGAAGACAGGCATATCAAGAGATATGCTTTGCTCATTTAATTGAGATTCCATCAAAGAGCAAATTGTGTCCCACTGTGGGCTCAGAGATAACATTTTATTCGGATTTTGGTGGTTTTCAATCCACTTTTCTTTAAAAGCTTCTGGGAAGAATGAAACTTGAACAACTTAAATGCAAGGCTTCTTTGGGTCACTCTGACATAGGAGAACAAGGAATCAAATCAGAGCTTCAATGAAGAAATATGGAATTATAATATGAAAAGAAGGAGAATGAAGCAGTTAAACAAAAAGAGGTAACATTCAAAGAAGATGATTGTAGAAAGGAAAATATTAAAGACAAGCTAAAAATGTGATGGCAAAAATAAAGATATTTGAAAATTTGAATAAGTAGCTTCAATACTTTCAATTATCCAACATTATCATCTTTATGAATATCATGGTCCACAGTAGAACTTTGTTACCATCATAAGAATTAGTAAGATTATTGTATTTATTATAAAGATAGTGCTATCATTCTAGGAATAATTAGGCTTACCATACATTTTGACTGGGATAGTTCTGATTTTAGGGATCTATCCCAGTGATTTGTTTAGTATCACTGGAAACAGTCTGTGTCATAATCAATAGTAACAATCTTCAAATGGCAACATTTTAATTGTCAATAGTATGATAGCATTCTGAAATCATCATCAAATTATTTGTAGACAAATATAATTCCTCAAACTATTTCTCTAAATATTATGTTATTAATGAACTAGAAAAGCTAAACAACATCATCTTTATTGATCCAGTATTTATAATTTATGCAAAAAGAACTTCATTTTTATCATTATTTCTCATTTCCTGTTAATGGTAAATAAAAATTTATGTCTTCTCAACAGAAGAAAAAAAATGTAGAATTAAATTTACCTATTTTATGCAAGTAAATTTTTATTACTTGTGTTTAATAAAATATTCTGCAGTTGGAAAACGACATGTCTGATTTTATTATGCAACTCAATGTATTCACAATAAAATTGGTATTAAGCAACTCTTGTTGATAAAATGTTTGGTATATATGAGCAATATATTGTGTAAAATTCAGCATATAATATCTGTCCTTATTAAAATATTGATAATAAACTTATTTCGGGATTTCAAGTTTTATTCAGCAAACAAACGGTAACATAAAATGTTTATAAATAAATCTAGAATATATTAGCCATAGAAAAATAATTGATGAACATAATACCCTATGTACCTGAATAATTTTTTTTTATTTTACATATTTTTTTTCACATTTTCTATAACCTTGATAAGTCTTCAGCTATTCATTTTCTTAGCTTTTCTACTCTTTCAATTTGTAATGCATCCCAGATATATCTTTTTTGCCTGAATATTGTTATTTGTTTCCATATACATTATCCTTTAATCATGGACTACAAGTATCCTATTGAATTAATATCTGGAGTGTCTAGGGTCCATTATTTTGATGTATTAATGTCTTCAAAACCTTTTTTTCAGCAAGGTGGGCAATAGTCAGCTTTGCAGATTGTGAATGAGTATTGTCTTGCATCAGTATACTCTTGAGCTTAAATCTTGTTGATTATCACAATCAACAATGTCACACAAGAAACAGCTTGTCAAAGAACTTACAATAATTCTTTGTATTTCTCTTGATATGATCATCCACTTTAAAAGAACAAGGTTCAAGAGTTCATTGAAAATATTTTATCATCAAAATGTGCAAAAATCAGTTTGAAGATGATTTTGACAATAATGAAAATACAGTTATTAGGGAGAAGGACATAGATCAGAGTAGTCATTTAAAAAACTCGGAAATCCTGTCTAATTTAAATGTAAAATTCAAACATTTATCAAATGAGAAAAGAAATTCATGGTTTGGTCAGTGATTTTCAAAATCTTTTTCCTGATGTTCCTAAAAAAACAACGGTTGCAGTACATGATGTTTTAGTTGGAGATGAAAAACCCATCAAACAACATTTTTATCGGGTAAATCCAATCAAGCTTCAGCAGTTGAGAGCAGAAATTAAATATATGCTGGACAATGGCATAATTGAACCAAGCAACAGTCAGTGGAGTTCTCCTTGTATTCTTGTACCAAAACCTGATGGCACTTACAGATTTGTAACAGATTTTCGAAAAGTAAATGCAATAACCAAAAGTGACTCTTTTCCAATTCCTAGAATTGATGATTGTATTGACAACATTGGCAAGGCAAAATATGTCAGTAAATTTGATTTAATGAAAGGTTATTGGCAAGTACCATTAACTGACAACGCCAAAGAAATTTCAGCATTTGTGACTCCGGATAGTTTATACCAATATAAGGTTATGGCGTTTGGGATGAAAAATGCGCCGGCAACCTTTCAAAGGATGATGAATTCCTTTCTACACGAAATTCAGGGATGTGAGGTCTACATAGATGATGTAATTGTGTACAGCATGACTTGGGATGAACATATACACATCATCAAACAATTTTTTCTTAAGCTGGAAGAAGCAAACCTATGCGTTAACCTAAACAAGAGCGAATTCTGTCATGCAAAAATAAATTATTTGGGTCATACTGTTGGTCAGGGACAGGTGAAGCCTATCACAGCAAAAGTGGATGCTATCTTAAAGTATCCTATCCCAACTAACAAAAAACAGCTAATGAGATTTCTCGGTATGGCGGCATTCTACAGAAAATTTTGTAAAAATCTCTCATCAATAGCAAGTCCACTCACCGACCTCCTTAAAAAGGAAGTAAAATACAGGTGGAATGAAACCTGTAATAAGGCTTTCAACAGAATCACGTCGACTCTCATTGGTGGCCCAGCTCTTGCAACTCCAGTTTTTTCAAAGCAATTTAAACTGCAAATCGATGCCAGTGATGTCGGTATGGGTGGTATCTTAATCCAAGAAGATGATGATGGCGTCAATAGAGCCATTGGATTTTTCTCAAAAAAGTTCAACACCTACCAGAAAAACTATTCTACTATTGAAAAGGAATGCTTGGCAGTGTTATCAGCACTACAACATTTTGACTTTTACCTCAATGTTACTGTTCATTCTGTTCTGATTAATACTGACCATAATCCATTAACTTTCCTTCAAAAGATGACTAACAAAAATCAAAGACTTACAAGATGGAGTCTTCTCCTGCAAGAATATGATATTATTATAAATCACATTAAAGGAAGGAACAATGTTATTGCAGATGCTTTATCTAGATCATAACTTTAAAAAAAAAAAAAAAAAATTGATATTATGGCTTATTTCTTTACAAAAAAAAAAAAAGACTGATATTGTCTTATAAAAGTTTTTCATTTTAATTTCAAAACTTTTTACTTTGAAGGGGGGAAGTGTTACGAGGATGCATTTCTATAATAAGGATTCCACTGAGTTCTACTTGTTATTACAAAAAGTTTTCATTCATGAAGTAGTTGTAAAATAGAGAAATTAGAAATAGAATGTTTGGAAGATTCTAGATCATTCTAGTATATTCGATTCTAGATGATTCGAAAACATCTAGAAATATGCAAATTAGGTGTTAGCCCCTATAAAAATGGGATTTTGGAAAAGGGTTGTCAGTTGATGAATGAGAATTTGACGTTGTTCTAGTCAATTTTTGTCATTTATCGACTCACGCGTGACTGGTTTGCTTGGATTTGACCCGTTTTTGTGTTGAACTGCATTTTTGGTTAAGTTTATTCCTTTTATTACTGCCTGTTTATAAGACTGTTTGAAAAGATTTTGATTTCTTCTTTTCTGTTTTTTACCCTCCTCTAATTTTTTATTTTTTACCCACTTAATTTTTTTTTTTTTTTTTTTTCAGTCTTTTCCTTTTTTCTTTTCCTCTTTATTTTTTTTAACCCCGTCTGTGTTACGTTTTCTGACTAATTCTAATTTCTAGTATTTTCTTTCTTACCTTTTAATATCTGTTAACTTATTTCTCGTGTAGTGTTTTTTTCGTGCCAAATTTGTACTAATCCTTGTATTGTTTCTTTGTATTGTCTAACGTGTCTATTTTCTTTTGTTTACTTTTGACTCGCTTTCTTAACGTCAGCCATTTTTATTTTTTTGTGTCTAGCTTCGTCTGTCTTAGTTACGTATTGTTTTGTTGTAATTAGCTTTGTGTTATTGTTTCGTAATTTTTTTTTGACGTCAGCCATTTTGATTTTATTTTAGCTTCGGCTTTTGTCAAAGTTTTTTCTGTTTTTTATTGTCTAAAGTTTTTTGTTTATTACGTGTTTGTCTTTTCGCCTTTAGGCGATATTTGTATTGTATTCTTTATACGTTTAGGTGAACTGTCTAATTGTTTTTTGGTGTCCATAATTATTTTATTTTTTTGAGTTTATTTCTTTTCTCTCGCCCATATATTTATTGCCCACCCTCTCCATTCCCCCCTTCCCCATTCCCCCCATTTAAAATATGGATAAGAAGGAAAAAAAAAAAAAGTACCTTCTTTTTTTAATCGCAAAAAAGAAATTTAAAAATACTTCTTTTAAAAAAAAGTATAAAGGAAGCACCTATTTAACCCTAAGAAGGACCCCCCCGATAAAGACAATAAGGAGGAATATCCTGACCTCCCAAGTGTTCCCACAAACGAGGAAATTGTGGAGACATTAAAAAAGCCTCCAAAAATATGGAAGCTGAAAAAAAGCGGAAATACAGACAAAGAATCGGACAGCACAAAAACTAATGCAGAGGCCGGGGAATCGCCCTCTTGTTGGAAGTCCCCTCCTAAATGCATAATCAATTTGGTGGTGTTCTTGGAGCGTGCCAAGAGTTACGCCCACCTTGTTGTTGAAGGTGGTCTTTTGGAAGACCCCCAAGAATTGAAGAGAATTGATAAAAGAATAGTGTCAGTTTTCGTCGTGGACAAGCGTACGCGCAAAATTTGTCGCTCGACGAAAAACACAGTGTTGAAAGCACTAGAATCCTTCGGGTTCAAGCCCCTTAGAATAGTTAAAGGGTGCTAAATTTTTCATGTGGGACGTACTGTTGCCCACACCAGAAGATTGCGTCGCCGCGGCTAGCCGCGAACTAATCAACAACGAGTTGATATTGCGTACCGAATACGAAGGGCGACGAAGGACCAGTGTAACTGTATACGAGGTCCCTCCTCAGGTTATCGGGGAACATCTGGCCGCTTTCTTCTCTCAGTATGGCGAGATTCTGGGAGCTTCCTGCGATAGCCTGAACGGGGGTGGAGCTTTGATATCATGTTGGACGAGAAGGCCTTCCGCTCCATCCCCAACTGTCTGGATGTTGGCGCTTTGAAGTTACCGGTCATAGTGACGGGTCGAAGACCGGTATGCTGGAGGTGTGGAAAGACTGGTCATCTCTCCTCCTCCTGCCCAGAGAAGAAGGCCTCTGGAAGTCAAGCGCCAGTTACACAAGATCCCCCCCTCTGACCGCGTCTCAAAATTCCACCTCGCCTGTAATGGGCGTACCAGCCTCCGGGACCGGGTCGGTTAATCCTCCGGTCGGCGCGTCACCTAAAGCCACATTCCCCAAAGAGCCTTCGCCCGCTGCCGGTGCAGTTGTGGAGAAGGGGAGGGGAATGGCTGGTGGCTGGTAAGGCCAGAGGGAAGCGCCGGACAGCGGGTCCTCAGTCCCCTGAAGCCCCAAGGAAGAAGGGCACTCACAGTCCCACTCCCATTAGCAACGTTAAGGGCGATGCCCCGGTCTCTAGTCTTACTTTCAGGAAAAACAAAAAAATTCGACCCTGGCCATGAAAAGGCTGAAAAATTAAAAAGCACTCAAAAAAAATTAACTGGACGCAAAAAGAAAAGATCCAATCCCTTCATCTCCTGCTAGTCCCTCCCCTTCACCAAAGAAACAACCCCCACCTTCACCCATTTCACCATCCAAAGCCAAAACCCACAGCAGAGATCCCAGCCCCTATAGACACAGGTCATTTTACACCCCCCCCATGAATACTCCCACTCCTTCTCCAGTTAAACAAAAATCTACCCCCCTTCATACCCCCAAGCAATCACCGGCAAAAAATGCCGAAATGCCTCCTCCAGCTACAAAGCGGCTTAGATCTCCCACTAAAAAGAGGAGAAAAAAAATAAAGGAAAGAAAAGGTTCCTTTTAACACTGGCGAGGAGGTGTGCGGTTTCCCCAGCACAGGCAGAGAGAGCCAGAGATTACGGCAACAGGGTTAAGGACTTAAAATACCTGCTCTCTATCAAGCAGTTCGGCGATAAAGATATAGAAGACCCAAATAACTTCCCAAATGCCCAGAGGGTCCTGACTGTTATTAGGTCAGGACCTGCGGCCAACCAAACCTGGGCGATGGTGGAAGAAGCCATGAACTCGTGCAAGATGCCTCTACCCATCGCCATCGTGGATAATGAGAAATTAAAAAACTACAATATTTCTGTGCAGGGAGGGTCCCCATTTTAGTTCACCCATCCCTATATAGAGCTCTCAAATTGACCTTCCCCTGGGATGTCGGCGGTATCTCCCAAGACGGCTCCATCAAGAATGAGATGGGCCATGGGTCTATGGGAGAGGCTGTCGGTATCCTTACCCCGCCATGTTTAATCCTGGTAAACAACCCTAATCGGACTTCTCATGGCTCTCTGGTTAGCTACTTTAAATGTGCAGGGGCCTGAGGTCCGAGTCTCGCAGGGCGAGGCTCTCTCGTGACCTTCAGCGCCTCGGGGTGAATGTTTGTTGTGTGCAAGAGACCCGGTTTTCTTCTCATGACCATGAGGATATACTGTCTAAGGGGTTCGCCCTTTATTCAGCATGTTTTGATGGTCGTTCGAGGGGTGTCTCTTGGCTAGTGAGCAAGTCTTTGAAGGCTGCATGTTCCCTTGTCTTCGCAGATCCGGCGGGCAGGCTTTGTGTGCTGGATGTTACTATAAAGGATATGGCTTTACGTCTCATTGGGGTTTATGCGCCCAATAGTCATACTGAGCGGCCTGCTTTGTTTCGGCAGATCGAGCCGTTTTTGACGACTTCTCGTCGGGTAGTCTTAGCGGGGGATTGGAATGCCGTCCTTGACCCTGAGATAGATCGCATAGGTAAAAAAAACCGGGTACTAAAAATCCTGATGTGAAGGCATTTCGGGACTTTATCGGCAGGTTTGATCTTGTCGATAAGTACCGGAATGAGCACCCTCAGGAGGTAGCATGGACTTGGACAACTAGTGGCGACTCGGCTCCTGGCTCGCTTGCGAGCTACCTGGACCGAGTGTTAGTTAGGAGAGTCGACGTAGGGCTCTTAGAGTGTCCAAGTTTCCACTATATAGTTTATACGGATCATAGGCTTGTCCGGGTCCGTGTAAACTTAGATAAGCCTAAGGTTAGAATGGCTGGTTACTGGAAATTTAACTGTTCACTTTTTTGGTGAGCAGGATTTCCGGGACCAGCTGCTACTAATGATTCAGAGGGAATTGACGGGGGCGGTTGTGGGTAACGCCTGGTGGGGAAAATTAAAATCAAAAAATTAGAACGTTTGCTGCCGATTTTAGTCGTCGACTCAATCTAGATAGACGAGCGGCGCAAACGGCTTTAGAAGAAAAAGTCGATCGGGCTGTTAAATCCCGTGTTAGTGGGGACATAGTCTTAGCTAAGGCAGAGTTGGCCTCCTTGCTTATCAAGAAGGATCAAGCTCTGGTAGTTAGGGCTAGGCTAAAAGAATGTCTTCTGAGGCGACGAATATGGCCGCAGAATTGCGCGCAGAGGAAAATCGGAACGCGGATAAGCGACATATAGCGTGCGTCACATTGCCGGATAAGCGGACCGTGACTACTAGCGCGGGCATATGCGAGGCCTTTCGGCTTTACTTTCAGGATCTTTTCACCAGGGAGCCCGGTCTGAGCTCTGCTCAGTTCGATGCCTATTTGGCTGACTTTCCCTGCCTTGAGGCAGCTGAAGCGGCTAGGTGCGAGGGTCCCATAACAGAGTCGGAAATCTGGGATGCGCTGAAGCAGGTTGGCCTGGATAAGTCTCCGGGACTAGATGGACTTCCCTACGAAGTGTACTTGAGGCTGTCGCCCGTTTTTGTTCCTTTGCTGCAGCTGATTTACAACCACTGGATGAGGCAGGGGTCTTTACCTCGACGCTTCACCAGGGGTGTGATCAAGTTGTTGCGTAAGGACAAGAACGGTGGGGATGGGTTAGGGAACTTTCGCCCTTTGACGATGTTAAATACTGACTTAAAGATTTTGGCGAAGATCTTAGCCAACCGTTTGCAGCTTGTCCTGTCTCGTCTGATTGGCCCCGAACAGACTTGTGCTGTGAAGGGCAGGACGATTCAGGATAACCTTCATATGGTACGCTTGATCTTAGAACAAGTCGACAGTGAAGCCGCGCTGATCAATTTAGATCAGTCCAAGGCCTTCGATAGGGTTGACCATCGGTTTCTGGAGGCTGTCCTGTCGGCGGCCGGTTTCGGAGCCGACTTTCGCTCCTGGATCCGTCTCTTGTATGCGACCCCGGTGCGCTGGTGGAAGTGAATGGGGTGAGGTCGGAGCCTTTCGTATTGTCTCGCTCCATTCGTCAAGGTTGTCCGCTATCGCCCTTGCTTTACGTTCTTGCGTTGGAACCATTCCTTCGCAAGTTAAAGGCGAATCCGGTCCTGCGCGGAATTTCCCTGCCTGGCGCTACCACCTCGGCCAGGTATTCTGCCTATGCTGACGACGTTTCGGCTCTTGTGTCGAGCAGAGCCGAGATTGACGAAGTCAGCAAAGAAATCAGTGGGTATGAGATGGTAACAGGGGCCAGGATCAACCGCGATAAGTCTGTGGGCTTGCGGTTGGGTGCGTGGAAGGGAGTTTCTCTTCCCGGACCTTTCCTCTGGACGGATGGGCCGATCAAGATACTCGGCGTCTGGTTCGGTCCTGATCTCCAGTTGAAATGAACTGGTCGGAGGTACAAGGAAGGCCGAGGTCGCGGTTAATCTGTGGTCTCGGAGGAGACTTTCCCTGAAGGGAAGGGCGGAAGTATGTGTTTCACACATCTATCCGATCCTCCTCTACCGACTCTCTGTGCTTCCACTCCCGTATGCCCGGCTAATGTCATTAGTCCGGACCTTGTTCTCTTTCTTATGGAAGGGCAAGGCCCCCCTATGGTATCTCGCGAGGTCTGTTGCCTCCATCCCTCTGAGGGCGGTCTGGGGATGCCTAGCATTGAGATCCGTCAATATATGCTTCGCATTACCTTTTTAGACCGAATGTGTCGTGGGTCGAATGAGGAGGGTGCCTTTTGGAAAGAAGACGTCCAGAAACATTTTCCATCCCTGAAAAGTGTGCACTCGTGCGAACAAGAGGCCGGCCGTTTACCACGTGCCGAGTGCTCTTTTTTTATCGTGAATGTCGTCGCGCTCTGAAGCTCCTCTTACGGGCTTCGGATGGTCTCTCCAACGCCCAGGCGTTGTCTCGCAAGGCATTATATCAAGTTTTAGTTAGGGGGTCCGTACAAGATGATCTGATTGGCGAGCTCGGTCTTACGAAGCAGGAGGCTCGCTCGATATGGCCTTTGGGCGCCCGGGTTGAAATGTCTCAATAACGATGAGGCATCACTCACCTGGCTGGTGATTCGTGAAGCCCTCTGGGTCGGCAAGAGACTTTGTTCAGCAGGCTTGGAGAAATATCCAAACTGTCGTCGCTGTACGGGGGAAGTCGAGACTATTGGTCACGCCTTCTTTCAGTGCAGGGCGGTAGTGCCGTTGTGCAGGTTTGTTGAAGGCCTCATGGTTCGCATGCTGCACGGAAAGTTTTTTTGTCCTGGAAGCCAGTTCTGTTTGTAGCAATGTGGTGCCGCAGATGACGAAGGCTGAACACTATGTGTTCTGTTGCTTACTAGGGGTTATGAGAGTCGTGATTTGGACGACGCGTCAGAAGGGATTCCATGAGGGCGAGAAGTTCACTTCTTCCCAACTGATCTAGTTCTTTAAGCATCAGCTTAAAGTCAAGATCAGGACGGAAAAAACGGCGGCTCACCTCATCGGAATTCAGCAAAAGGTGGGTGAATCTTGCGCGAATGTGCCGAGTAAAAGGGCTGACCTTGAGTGGCATTTGGATGCCGGTTAGGCATTAAGGATATTGTTTTCCTGGGTTAAACCTAGGCAACCCATCCCGGAGTTAGGTTAGATTAGGTTTTTTGTATTTTTTCTTTTAGTTTTTCTATTCTGGTAAACTTAGCTAGGGTGTATTTGCTCATTGGTCCCTTTTTATTTCTGTCCCCATTTTTTTTTCCTTTAGTTTAACTCCCCATCCCCTCCCTCGTTTTTAGGTGGTCAGTGATGTCAGTTCTCTGGTAGATGCAGGGCGCCTTTCGTTTCGTGTGTGTGTTTTTCGTATTTGTTGTTGTGTATGAATGAGTGTGTGCCTGTGTGAATGTTTGGGAAGAATGAGTGTGGCTTTATTTTTTATAAAGTCCCGCATCGATTTCGTCCGGTTAACTGATGTTTCTGCCACATTCAAGAGTTTGTGGGGGTTTTTATTACTAACACTAATTTTATTTAGTTTCTTGTAAATATATTTTGCCATTTTGTATATATTCATTGGGGATCATTTTTTTAGAAGTTGTTGTTTTTATGCCCCTCCCCCACAGACAATATTTTGTAAATAAGGGGTTTATTTAGGTTTTTCATGGAGTCAAAGAGGCATTTTGGTGTTTGTAGTAAGAAAGGTATGGATAAATGTGTTGTTTTGGTGAAAGGATTATTGTTCTGTATGATAGGGTCAGTGATTGTGGCTAGCTAAGTTTTAATCTAAGACAAGTGATGACCGTCCTTTACCCCAACCCCTTTTTTTGGCCTTGTGCCACATTTGTACTAATGTACAATAAATAATGTTGATGAATGGGAATTTCTGCTGTTATCAACTCCGGCTTTTGATTCAAGGACTATTATATCCAGCCGAAAGAATCTCTATAAAAAGTTGCCCAACAAAAAAAGAAAAAATTTCCAAAAGAAATAGAATTTTGAAATTTCATGGAAACAAAATTTGGTAAAATTTTGAATTTTAGACTAATTTTCATTGACCAAACTAAAAATTTTGATTCCTATTCTTATTTACACACCTTTGTAGGCCACAATTGTTTATCCTGTATATATTTATGTTTCTGTTTTAAAATTAAATATTTGTTTGTGATTTAAACAAATCATTTTTTCCCTTTGTTACAATTATCAAAATAATAATAGAATAATTTAACAGAATAATTTTTAATGTTTGGTAAAAAATAAAATTAGTCATTTATTATGTATATGCATACATGTGTTTAGTTGTGAGGTTGTTACCAAGTGACCCTTAGGGGTAAGGAAATTACCATATGTTCTTTTAGCTACTGTTGGTACTAAGTAATATGGTAAATATATTCTTCCTACTAAGTCTGAAATTCTCCTCTAAAATACCAAGTGTTCCTTTATCATTTATTTGAAATTGTTCCAGATTCTTATTTTATTTGAATATAAATTTGATTAAGAAATTTATTTTCTTGTATTTCTTCTCTTGTGTTTTTTATTTTCTTGCATTTCTTTGAAATGTACTTTGTCCATTTTCCCTTTTGTGAGATATATTTGTTATTTATTTTTAGTTTTCATGGTGCAATTCCTAATAAAATACATCAGTATGAAGTGTCAACCTTTTTCATTGGGACTAGCTGTCAGTTACGTTTATGAATCAATTTAATATTTTGCCAAGTTGTGTAGGAATAGCTATCCCTACAATTAAAGAATGCAGTTTTTATTAAAAGAGAAAGTAATTTACTAAAGCAAAAATTTATTGAAAGTGCACTAATTTCAAAGTTTTCAACTTTAAATTTACATCCACGAACATTTCTTCTTTCTTAACAAAACTACTACTACTATACTACTATTACACTGTAGCATATTTAAAAATAAGAGCTATAAAAGTGGTTGAAAATCAAATGAAGTTGCCTAGGTTATGTATCTTGATACATTATGCAAAAAGTTTAAAAGTTAAATTTAAAGCTAAGCATTCCAGTTCAAGCATTTTCCTGAGGTAGAATTGTAACTGAGAGTTGTTGTATTTCCTCCCCTCCCCACATATATTTCATTCTATCAGTAAAAAATATTAGTCTGAAAAGTCCTTTTGAAATATGGATTGTGTAGGATAGGATTTTTTCCTTTTTTTTATTAGATTATCACTACTGTTATAGAAAATATTTTTTGATCGTTTCAAATGAACTTCAATTAAAAAAGCTGTAGCAACAAGAATGCAAAAAATCTCTTCATCTTTTGCATTCAATTTTCTCTCTTGTTTCTGAAACAGCCTTAAATTTAATAATAATTATTATCATCTTCCTCAATAATAAATGAGGCTTTGTCTTCTAATCTACTTGTTATTGTTTCATATCTCATAGTATTTTTATTTTTCATCTTAAGAATGTTTATACAGAAATCATTTCATTGACTCTGTCCAGCAACATGACTAGGGCTCAGTTTAAACTGCTTCAAAGTAAAGGATATTCTTGGAAAACTTGTATGAGTTTCTGTTTCACTTTTCACAGCTTTGTTGTCTTCATTCATGATTCATGTTCAGAATAACAACCTTGGGCTTTATGTACTTTAAATGATGGTGAGAGAATAATAAGAAAAAAAGAGTTTACATCATACACATGTTGTCACTTTCCTCTTTTCTTTTTTTGTTCTCTTTTCCATTTGGTCTTAAGCTGTTAATGGGAAGAACAAGGCTAGAACAACTGTTTCTTGCCTGACAACATGAATATTTTAAATAAGTGGAAATAGAAATGAGTAGCACAGATCAGATTTCTAGTCAGATTTTATTTTTTCATGACTGAATGTTAAAAAAATAAGGATTTCTGAGAAAACTTTCAATATTCAATACATTCTAAGACAATGCATGTACTCTTTTAAATCTTTTGCCATCTTTTTTGTGCCAAAATCATTCTTAGATGATATATGAACCAGTTGATTTTGTTTCACTATATATATATATATATATATATATATATATATATTAAACAGAATCACCCCAAGCAAGGCAGTAAAGCAACAGAAACACTAGATGTTACAGCTTGTAGAAGAATTAGGAGCAGAAACATTAACGATGAGCAGAAAGAGGTGGACAACAGATAGCAATTCACATTGCCTGTCTATATTTCTGAGATGAGGTATTATGTACATTATTTACATTATTCGGACTATTGTCCTCATCTTTGTCGCTATATTTATCACAATGTTTCATCCATTGTACGCTCCAGCCTTCTTCAGGTGGTTGGAGTGTCAAACTGAACCCTTTATTTCGCTCACTGGGGTAGACTGTTCTAGTTCCATGTGCCATGTTTGGTGGATGTCAGTTATCTCCTGTTAATTTTCCATCTGAAAGTTCTCCACTGCCTTAACCGGGTATCTCCTGAGCCGACCAAGCATAGAAATAAATACAATATGGGAACCAGTAATAAGGAGTGCCAGAGAAAAGCAATGATGATAACAAAGTTGCAATATGAGCTCTGGTAAAAACATGCAATGATAACAACAAAATTGCAATATGAGCCTGGTAAAAATAGTTGCTGAAGACATTAGGTTTATAATACTCAGAAATTCATACCTAGATGTCCTCAAGGACACATGGCACAGTGGATAAAGGTGTTGGTTAGATCCAGTGACAGGACCCAAGGAGTGTGAGTTCAATGCCCAGTCAAAGATCATCCCTATATTTCTTATTGAACAAAATAACTTTCTGCATGGGTTCATGTTGATTATGTATGTAAAATCTTCATTTACTACTTACACTCTAGATAGAGACTGTCATGGTCAACATTTCTATTAACTTCTTTAAAATGTTGTTCACTATTTCAGTATTTGCATTTTTCAAATAATCTGCATTTGTACAAAATTATTTTTTGCCTAATGCTTTACTGTATTTTTTACTATTTTTCTCTTGCGCAAATCTCTTGCATATCACTCTTGTTTAAGACATTGTTTATTTATAAATACTACATCCATTGAATGTATTTTTCCTCTTATTGTCTCCTTTAATTATTTAGTTGTAGTCAGAACAATCATTTTCATTCATGAAATGTTATACCTTATAATTTTCTTAGTATTGATTCTCAAGTTTAATGAAGAGTTAAGATTAAACATTGTTTTTTCTGTAACCTTAAGTTACTTTGCTCAACTTTTAGCACCTCTCACCATGTGAGTATTTCTTTACATTTGCTGAGAAATATAGGAAACATACCTGTGAAAAAAAAGAAGACCAATGAGTAAATATGGTTGTATCCATTTCAGAAAGTTTTCTTTCAGCTTATTCTAGAAGATCGGAGGGAAAGCAAAAAAGTCAAAAACAATTTATCAATCTATATCTCAATTCTCAAGAATCCATATAACTCAACAGAAATTCACATTTCACAAAACATTACTATAGTTTTATGTGCCAAGTCAGTGTATTTTCAATGCACAATGCCATTACCACAAGAAAAGAACTTCACTCATTCATAGACACTTTAATAGACAATTAAGAAAAGAAATATTCTATTAATTGAATAAACATAGAAACATTGACTCTTTCATCCCACCACTCAATTCTTCAAAACTGTTAGGAAAATAATGCTATTTTTGACCTTTTGTTTTATTCAATTATTTCACAAGTTCAGAGTTCATTAAAAACTTTTTATCTTTTTATGTACATTTTTCATATATAAATCACTGACAGTAAAATGTCTTGTCAGTTTTCTTTCAAGTCTTGGTTTTCCTTCTTGATATTTTGAGCTACTTTATTGCTAATTGTAGAAGAAAGTAGCTAAGTGGACAGTTACAATCATCTTGTGAACTTCAACTAGCTGTAATTTAATTTAAGGATGGTTTATGATTTTTCATTCCACTATGAACTGACATATATAATTGTATATTAACCTCAAATGCTGATAGTTACATGTTACCATGATGACATGAATCCTCAGTTGGCCCCGCCTATCATGCTTTCTAACTTCTAAGAAAAGACATGCATATTTGTTAATCATATGTGAAGAATCAGTGAAAATCAGTTGCGATATTCACTGTTTATGAATAAGAAGTTTAAGTTCATTTGAGTCATTCGTTGGAATGAAACAGAAAACTTGAGTTTAAAATCCTTTTTTGTAACAATAGGTAGTGTCCCATAATGAAGTTAGCACAATGAAAACTGGTTGGAAAATATCTTCTTTGTTTATTTATTTTTTTCCTACATTGAGATTTGATTGTGCAAAATAATGTTAGTATCTCTCACTAACGATGTCAAAGAGAAATATGAAAGTGGCATTATTAGTAAGAAAATGTAAATAATAGAAATGAATAGACAAGTAATGTTCAAACAGAGAAATGGTGGTGATTTAATCCATTATGTTATGATAAAACCTCCTGGATTATCGCCCTTTAACGGAACTTAAAGATAACTGCCTGGCCAGTAATAATAAGAGTAGCACTGTAATGATTAATAAAGCCACTATTCTGTGGTAATTTATGTTGTTGTTAATTCATCACAATTTATTAAACATTACTTAGCATTATTTCTCCCAAGATGGAGCATATCCTGTGCCCAAACAGACTGAGCATAAATCCAAATACCACCAACACTAAAAGAGAATACCAACATTAGAAAAATTCAAAAATTTTATTGACGAATGCCAAGACAAAAATCCAAATAAATTGCACTACCTCGTAAAGTATGTATCTGCCACTATTTCTGATCTTATGTCAGATTCAACTATATACAAATCTGCTCTTGATACCTTGGACAAGTATTTTATAAAAAAAAATACCATCTTTGCCTGTCACCTCCTAGCTACGAGACAACAAATGGCAACTGAAAACACTGATGAGTTTCTACAGGAGCTACATAACCTGAATGATAACTATTAATTTGTAAATGTTACTGCTGAACAATATTGCCAGGAATTTATTTGGGACACTTTCATAAACAAACTTACGTCTAACATGATATGACAACAATTTACTAGTGAGCCAGGGCCTAACACTTAGCCAGGCCTGTGAGACTGCTAGGGCACTTGAACATGACCAATACAACTCTGAACACTACAGCAGGACAGACATGCAGATAAGTGCTACTGCTAGATCTGGAGAAGATGTCCCTCAATCACAAGATTATACTGCTCCCTTACAAACTACCCCTGCTTTGGTTAATGCTGTCACTGCACAGAAGCAGTGCTGGTTTGTGGTGATAATTTTTGCCATCATTTCAAATGCCCAGCTGGAAATAGTGAATGCAACATTTGTAGTAAAACTGGACATTGGGCAAAAGCATGCCGGTTCAGACGAAAACAGACAGTCACTGTTGTCATCAAGAATAATGAGTTATGTGCAGAGTACTGGCTGCTACTCCACACTGTTGAACATTTTCCACTGTCCCTGTCCTAATAAATAATTACTCAGCCTCAACACTGATTGACTCAGCTAACTCAAGTTGCACAACAAATTGAAAATTAAACCTAGTACATGCTACATTACGTTAGCTATGTCTTCAAAATACGCTCCATTTAAAGGTGTATGCCATGTTAACATCACCTTAAATAACAAAAACTATAAAAATACTTGTCTGGAATTACTTGAGGAGCTATGTGATGATGTACTCCTAGGTCTTGATTTTCAGAAACAACATGCTGCTGTCACCTTCTTACATGGTGAGACTGAACCAGAACTGAAGATAAATGAGGCCAAAATTGAAATTTGCAGTTTAACTGCATTTAAGTTAAGGGTTCCACGATTATTTGTCAATCTGAAACCCCATACTCAACCAATTGCTACAAAATTCTGGGCCTACAGTGATGAGGACCAACAGTTTACTGCTGAAGAAGTTAACACCTGTTGGCAGAAGGAATTGTTGAACCATGCTTAACTTCAAGTAGTTATAGTAATGGATGAATTTGATTGCCATAAAAAAAACGTACGTGTGTGAACTACTCAAACACTGTCAATTTATTTACAGAGCTTGATGCATACCCACTGCCAAGAGTTGAAACTTTAGTAAATAAACTTGCAGGTTATCGGGTCTTCTCTACTTTTGATCTAAAGAATGCCTATTACCAACTGTAGAAGAGAAGACAACTTACCTCGTGTGGCAAAGTGAGCACATATATTTGCCTGGTGTGCAAAATGAGTGAAGGCAAGGCAAGGAAAAAGAAATATGGCTGCCCTGACACCTTAATTTTAGAAAGACATAGTCTCAGAACTAGGAAAATTTGTGAGAGTGGGTGAACAAATGCAAAATGTTTTGCATATCACCTGGGCATGAAAATCGTAAGGGCAGTTTATTTTTTGAATGCAGTGCTGCTTGTACAGAGAGACTTTGTTAGTTGGAAAGATATTACTTGGATCAGTTTAACACAAGATATTTCAGCAAAAATAATGGAGGGGAAGTTTGACCTCAAAATTATTCCCAAGTTTGACGTCTCTGCATCTGGACCATCTGTGGTTGGATGGATTGAGAAAGATGAGCTGGTCTATAAGATATGTTAGGTTAAACATCCAGAACACATGGTCCCTTTAAAGCTAATGGGTGGTGAGTTTGCTATCTACCAGCAGCTGAGAGAGGAAGAAAAAGTGGATTCCAGCCAGAAAAAATCTACACTATACACAGTTTTTGCTATGCATGGGTTTCTGGCTTATGAGCAATTTGCTGAGTCATGGCTCCATCCCAGAGAATCGGTGGATGTCTATCTGGCGGAGTTATGAAAACTTTCCATCTTGTTTGGCGGTATGAGTGACTGGCTTGGTATGTGTGCTTATGCGAGGGTTACCAGAACAAGTTAAACATCTCCTTTGCACTTCAACCTGGATGGACGAGTAGTCTATTGATCAGCTATTGACACAAGTGTGAGCAATTATGAAAAATGAAGTACTGGCAGTTGCAGCAGTGTGAACAATATGGGATGAGGTGAGGAAGCTTCCTACCGGGAATCACATGGCTCTATAACATGCTATTGTTACAATGGTCTCAATCATTTTGCAAAGACTGCAAAAGAACTGCATACTGAAAGGTAGACACCACCCTGGATGCGATGTCACAAGTGCAACATGGTAGGCTATGTAGTCCGCAATTTCCCAGGAAATGATCCAGAGGAATAGACCACAGCGCCAGACTACTCCCCTAATTCCATATGAACAAGGTGCTACCTGCACTTGCTGTACATATCAATGGAATCAGGAGTTTAGCCTTGCTAGACACAGGCTATTTTTGATCACTCAGTTTGGAATCACTTTATAATTGCAGTGTAGATTCCAGAGCAATTGATTCTTCTTTATAAGTTCATCTGACTGGCTATAGTGATGATGTATTGAGTTAAATTTTTTTTTTTTGTTATTTAAAATAATGATAAATCTTTGGGGAATAGACATTTAATCTCTACCGCAAGTAATGGAGAGTTCATTACACTTGTAATTACTTTACTGTTAGAGCAGTTTTAACTAATTTTATCTTTAAATTCTCTCTCCCTTCTACTGTCCTTTGTAATCTACCTTTTAATGTACTTTCCTAAAGAGAAATTACTATGTATCTTATATCTAAGGGTCACTCACCATGTGTGTTCTAATATCAGTGCCTTAAACTAGTTTTGAATCAATAGAGAAATTTGAGCCCGGAAATTACATTTAGAAAGAAGGAAGTGCATAATTTGAATTGCCATTTATTCTAATCCCACTTTTACCTGTTGATATGTTGCACAATACAAGTTTGTGATTCAATTAAGTTTCTGTATTCATACACATCTTTGTTCACTTGCTTGTTATAAGAGTATTCACTATTGCTTCAAAAATACTTTGTCCTTTTGAATGCTCATCTCAAAAGCTATTGGCACACTTTTGTCTGTCAATCATTTTAACAAACTCAGCATCTCTGCCGATGTTAGTCTGGCTACAAATGCCCCAACAATCAATATTAGGATCAAAAATGTCACTTTAATCATTCACTAAATCTAATCTCTGTGAAATACAGACATTAACGTTTAAAGTAAAAAAATCTAGTTCATTGAATATTGGTGCATTAAAGCTAATAAAAATAGTGTGGTTCAATGGTTGTATGATTAAAACTCTTTTGGACAGGAGACATTTATATACTGAAAAGTTGAGAAAAACTGCATGGCTATCTATGAACATGTTCTCCATAACTGTTTAAAAAATCTCACTTTCTTGAATCTTTTATACTATTTACATTGTTCGGAGCATTGTCCTCATCATTGCTATATTCACTGCATTTCAGCCATTGTATGCTGCAGCCTTCTTCAGGTGATTGAAATTTTGAACTGAACCCTTTATTTCATCCACCGGGGTAGATTGTACTAGTTCCTTCTACCATGTCTCTTCCAAATGTCTCAGTTTCAGTTATCTCCCTTTAACTCAACCCTCCAAGTTTTTGTTCACCACTATCTGTAGTCAGTATTGACCTCACAACTCTTTGGGTTAAGTCACTGGATTCAACCAATGCTTTCATCCATTGGGCCATGTGTTCTTGATCAATGTAGTGTAAATAATTGCAATATATCATCTCAGAAATATAGACAGATATCCCAAATCATTTTGTTAATTCTATGCTGACTGCCTTATCAATTGTTTAGGGGGCTTGAATACAAAAAGAGACAAATTCTCCAACATCCATTTAAAACAGAGTAGAGTAGAACAAGAACCTTCATTTTTCATTTTTTTGATTACATAAAGTATTATCACTGATAATATGTGTGTGTCTGTGTGTATATGTGTGTATTTAAATTCATGTTGCACAGCCTTCACAATGGCACATTTTCAGAATCCTTCACTATTCTTCTTTCTGTTTGAGGTATATATATTTCTTTTTTTCCTCCTTGGTAGTGATCCTTTGTCCTTTCTTGAGGACATGGAAAGTCTTTTATGATTGCTTGTGTTTCCCTTTTACCTGGGAAAACCTTGTTCCCTAGCCTATTCCATTGAATTTGAATTCTTCATTTTTTTCTGGATTAGTTGCAAATAATAGTAAAGTATATCTGGGCTTCATTTTCTTTGAATTCTATAAATTTTTCCCCCAGGAATTTCTGATTTGCATTTTTCTGATCAAGGTTTTATTGCTGTTCTACATGGACAGTCCTGTTAGAATATTTATTGTTTCTCTTTCCATTAACAGGACTGGACATTAGTAGAGAGAGAAAATGTCTCAGAATTACTGGAATAAAGTACATTTTGACACTTTTCTTGTCTATCTAAGTAATTTTCAGTTGCAAATGTTCTGCTTTAACTGGATGTAATATTGTAGTTTATTGGAAGTTCTGTTTAGGACAAGACTGATTCATACACATTCCACATCTTTTGAACAGGAATATTTATTCCTTTTTTTTTTCTCTGGTTTATGATCAGGTTTCCAGTTCCTTCTCTTAAAGTCTTCTCATTCTCTTCCACTCTCTGTAACCCTTGCATCTTAGTGGCATTATCATCTTTTTAAAAAAGCCAATGAAGTTGCCAAAAGATCCTTTACTGTTTACACTACCATCATTCAAGCATCCTCAATGATAACTTGAAGTTTTTTTTTGTTGAATAAGTATCCAGTATTTGTAAATTTGTTTGTTAATGTTTACCCATGATTACTGTTACCTTTAGGAGACATGCTGCAATGTTATTCAATAACTTATTACACACAAAAATGCAGCAAAAAGTATTTCATAAGCTCCAATATTCAATATTGTTAAGTACATTCCAATTTGCATACTATCCTGCAGTTGTATTATCATGGAAACACAACACACAACACACAATCCTCTATAACTTGATAACCTGAGTTGAATCCTAAACCTGTTGACTTCAGTTTGACAACATGAATGCTGAACTCTCATACTACCTCTCCATAAAATAGTTAACTCTACAAACAATGGAACATTATATTGCTACATATCTGATTATTCAGAATGCCAGAATTTTAGTTTTCTTCCTATCACAATGATAGTTATTATCTTCTCATGACAATCCGCAACATTAAGAATAGCATTAAATATGACTTTGATCAAGAAATATTTTTAAATACTACAAATCCCACTAGAGTTAGAACTGTATTAGTTTTACTTCTTAAAATCTACATTAAATACTAACATTGTATTTATTTAGAAATATACAGACAAGAATATTGTAGAGAGAATAAAAAGGTACTTAGTGTGATAGTTCAGACTATTACTTAAATATATTCCTTATAATTCTTACTAATCACTTCTCAATTTTACTAACCCCTATCAAGCTTTATCAATATTTTTGTGATCATTTAATTTTTCTCTTTTCACTGTTTTCTCTAACACCCTGTCACATTTTTATGAACACATTTCTTTCCACTTATAAAAATTATTAGCATTTTCCTCTATTTTTCCTGTGATTTCTTGAATAAGTTTTCCAAAATTATGAAGCATATTTATCTTACCTTATATAAGTAAGTAAAGTATAATTTACTTTAAATTGAACTTATTGAAATTTGCATACCTTTATAGTGTTTGATATTCTTTCTTGTGCAAAATATAGTTCTATTAAAGGAATCATCCAAACACTGTATACATTTGGTAAAATATCCTGTTATCTTCAGCATATTTGCTATTTTGTTTATGTATATTTAGATGGTTTAAGAAAAAGCAACAGATAACCACCATGAATTTTTTTTTTTTGAAGTATAGGGTTTCAGTTAAGGCCACATTCCACACTTTTGCTCTCACAGATGTCATTTATTTTATTTATGCCATTTGTAAAATGAATATGTTGATTAATACATTTAAGTTTGCTTAATTTTATGCAAGGACAATCATATTTTATTTTTATCCATCATATTCCATGCTTTTTCACTCATAGATATCATTGATTTGTGCACAAATTTTATTTATGCCAAATTGTAAATAGTTTGGTTAATGCATATGTTTCCCAAGACTCTCTCGTCTGACCTAAACACTTTTGCTATACAGGGTGTTCAGTCTAAATATGTTTATTTTTTCAGATTGCTTTGGAATATCTATAAACAGTGAGTAGCATTGTGAAACTGAGTCACTACAGTTTTAGAGGTGTCAAAGTTAACTAACATGGACAAGTGAAAGTCACCTGAATATTGGAAAAGGGTAACCGGTATCATGATTCATGCTTGGCATCAAAATGCCATAATCATTGCTATTTGAACACCAGGAAAACAATAAGACATGAAATGGAGAGCCACAACAAGGACTACAAGGCCATGGTTTGTAGGAAAGAACACATCAGATGTTCTGATTGCCTCTGTACACCATAATCCATCTGACAACTGCAAGAGAAAGTGATGGAAGACCTAGGCAAAGAAATGTAGGCTTTGGCACAGGAACTGGGTGTTGCAATTTCTACCATGTAGCTGGGCTTGAATGAGGACATCTGCTACCAGTCATACAAGAGATATAAAGGTCAACTTCTAACAGAAAAGGCTAAAGAAAATTGTCTGACAAAGGCAAAGAAACTTCTGAACAAGGTGAAACATTCTGTTGAACCAAGGATAATTCTTCAGTGATATAAAGAACCAGATCCAGCTGCACAACACAAAAGACAACAGGTGGTTTTCCTACAATCCATATAATGTTCCTCATGTCATGAAGTTTGCCCAAACTATGATGGTTTTTGCATGTGTCTCCAGTAAGGGTGATATCATGCTACTTCACATCTTTGAACAGGGTTTCACACTCAATTCAGATATGTGGAGTTTCTAAACACTATGGTCAAGCCTTGGTCAGAGAGGGTGGCTGCTGAAAAACCATAAGTGTGGAAGTAATATTCAGCTCCCTGTCACAAGTCCAGAAAGAGTCAGAAGTGGTTGTCAAATAATTTTCATGACTTCACTAACCCTAATGTCTGCCCATCTACCTCCCCTGATTGTAATACCATGGACTATTATTGGGGTGCAGTTGAGAAAGACACGAACCACACTGCATGTAACACCAAGATCCAGCTCATCATCAGGATTAAGGAGGTGTTTCTGGCTCTCCCTAGAGACACTGTGAAGGTTGCATGTGCCAGATTCCAGAGTCAGATCAAGGCCATGTTAGATGCTGAGGGTGGCTTCCTTCAGTGAATTGTCTATTGATTATTATAACCTGTATTCTACTTTTCTAATTTTCTAATAAATTGATTTTTAACTTAGAATTTCACTTTGTTTTCCATTAAAAAAAATGTCAAATTTAGCCCAAACACCCTGTACACTAATGATTTGCCTAAGAACATTTTCAGATTATTAGTAAATATATAAAGGTTCATCATCAGAAAGCAGAGATTGAGTTTTTTCTAGTCATGATGAAAAGTAACACTCTTAATAAGGATCTTTACCTGGAACGTCTTTTCGTCGAATACAGTAACAATACTTTCACCACCACATTGTATAAAAAAACCCACTTGCATAAATACTTTAAGAGTGAATTCGCCACTCAGATACAAAATATCAGTGATAAAACACCTCCTAGAGAGCACACATGAATTCATTCTCTTGTTTATTTTTCATTAAAGAACTCAACAATGCAAAACAGACACTAATTTTGGTTTTCCTAACCATCTCATCAAACACCAGGTTAAACTACTTCTTTCTAAAGTAAATAATAATTATGCTGAACACATAGACCAAAACAACAGCATAAATATCTTCTACAAAAGCCAAATGAACAAATCAGATGACTCTTCACTTAGAAATATCATAAAAAATACACTACCCCAGTTGACCCAAACAAAAAAATTAAATTATTTATTACAAAAAATTAAATTAATTATGAAAAAATAAAAAAAAACAAATTAAATTACCTATTAAAAAAATTTAAAACAGCTAACCTTATTCTCCAAAATAAGAAGACACTTGCAAAATCAAAACGAATATTATTTTCAAGTTCAGATGAACCCTTAAAGAAGTGTGTTCCTCATCAAACCAAACTCATAAAAAATTACGTACTTTAAAAAACAAGGATAATAACATTCATCGAGTGATTAGTTGGTTAATACACCTTTAAAATTTTGTTAGCAAAAGGATTTCACCATTTTATATCATTAACTTTACTAATTTACTTTTTGTATGAATGATTCATTGTAATATAAATTTAACTGCACCACATATTTGATATATATATATATATATATATATACCTACATGCACTGACTCAAAAATCTATCACTTTATTCTATTCTAACGCACATACATGTACACACATATATATTTAAAAATATTAAGAAATAAAAAGTTACTATAACTAATGAGAAATTCAAAAGATTTGAAGAAATAAAGTGAGAATAAAAAGAATTGAAATCAGAGAACACACACGATGAGAGAGTGGGAGGAAAGAGAAATAAAACTGAATTACAATGTGAGATATTTTAAAACAACAGCAGTAAAAACAAAATTGGTAAAAAACTGAATGAGGTCAGCTAGGATATGCATCTATAAAAAGCAAACATCAATAATTTAAAGTAAAAGTTAAGCATTCCTGTATCTTCAGTGAAAAAAACAAAAATTCCTCACGTAGAATTTTAACCAACATTTGTTATATTTTGTTCCATCCCACTACCTATATATGCAGTGATCAATAAAAACATTATTAGTCTAAAAAAGTCTTTTTGAAAGATAAATTGTGTAATGGAGATTTTTCCATTTTTTCATTCAAATATCCATAGGGATAATTTTTTGCTTGTCTCTAAGCAAAATAAAAAAAATTATTTATATGTCTATATTTATTAGACAATTTTGAAAAAATGGAAAGAATCTTCTTCTATGTACCATTTCCCTTCAGAACATTGATGATCATAGCTCTCCACAACTTCCTATCCTTTCTGGCTGTGATTAAGGTATGTTTTTTCAGTATCTCTCCCTGTTCTGGCATTTATTTACACAAGTTTGTTAGGTTAATTATTGTGTTCCTCTCTGCCTGTTGTCTTCAGTGTGTTCTGTGAGTTTCAGATTCTCCAGGCCCACTTTCCTCATTACGTGCCCTAGAAATTTCAACTTACTCTTTCTGATTCTAAGTATAAATGTCCTTTTTGTCTTCATTTTCCTTAAAACATACTTGTTAATCACACGTTATTCTGAGCATTTTCCAGAATTGCATTTCCACTACCTCATGTCTTTTCTACATTTGTGAGGAAATTTTCTAGGATTCATTGCTATATAGGAGGACCAATATTAGTTCAGTACTCTTTTCTTTGTTTCTAATGAAATTTTCCTGTTTCTTAATATTTTGCATAGTCTTTGGAATCTTTCACTATTCCAATACACATTCAGATTCTTGTGAGAACATTTCCCAGATATATTTAATTTTTGTATTTGTTTGATTTTGACATGTCCAATTCGTAGCTCCAGTCTTGGCTATTCCTCTTGCTGGCGCCATACATTCTATCTTCTTACAATTGATTTTTAGCCCTTTCTTCTAACTTACCTTTACTGACTTCTGTAGGAATTCCTGTATTTTCTTTTCTGTGTCTGCCATCAGATTGGCATTTTGTTGAAGCTCCAAAAAATTAACTGATTTTAAGTTTAACTGAAAAACAAAATATTGCTTAAAAGTAATATAATAATTTAATATAACTAGCAATTATTATTTATTTTATTTTATTTTCTTTATTATATGATTATTATATTTATTTGAAGTTATGTATTGTTTATTATTATTTCTTTTAACTTTCCATAGTTACCAGTATTAGTATTTATTTCTTCTTGCTTAAAGTTATATTTATCAACTTTGCATTTCTGACTCTCATTCATCTTTTATCAATTGATAGTTTAGGTGTTAGTACCGTTAAAAAGGCAATGGAAATTATTTTATTGTATGTTAAATAATAACATCATAAGCTCTGAGTATTTTAGGCTTAAATCTCAATACATATTTTTATTTTTCATTTCTGCTATCTTTTTGTTAAATTAACAAACTTTTCAGTATTTGTATTTGTTTATTTATGTATGAATATTTTGTAATTTGTCTTGCTTTCTAGTGTTTTTGTTTACCTAACATTTTATTATATATTTAAAAAACAATTTATTTTTTTGAGCTTCTAAAACATGCAATGTATATAATGTCTATATATGTACACTATACATGTTCCAAAGATTGCCATAACTGGGGGGCGGGGATAGTGGGGGCAAGCACCCACTATCTGTTAAATGCTCCCGTGGCATGTATTTTAAATAGCCTCTGGCAACTAAGTCCAGCCCCAAGCCAGAGAATGAGTGAAGGTGAAAACTGGCACCTTATAACCAGCTGCTTTGGGCAGATGGAGTTCAACAGCCCAGGAAGGCACTCTATCTAGGGGAAGGAAACTGCCACTGTCTTGCAATCATATCCAAACATGGAAAAGGCTATGGAAGTAAATCCAAACAGAAAACCTGGAATGAAGCCCAAAGGCAACTCCTGTAGCCAAGCCATCCCCAAATGAAATGCCCTGTATTCCTTTGGATCTTGTTGGTATAGACAAGAGTGGGGGCATGTTATCTGGGTAGTACATGCTGGCCCGTACCCTGGAGAGGTCACTCAAGTCTCACCACCAAAAGACTAAATTTTGACCAAACAGGGTGCTACTTTTATCTTGTGAGATAAATGGATGCTTACAATCTGCTACTAACACTGTGTTGTCTGTATATCTCATGTTGCTAAGATCATGGTCTCCAATAATGAATCCTGATAGGACTTCTAATTCTCTCAAAATTGCCTCACTGTATTGGGTGAATAAGATTGTTTTACACCCTTTCTATTTTTGTATGTTTACTGAATTCATTTTTTATCCATATGCAGGTAGTTTTCACCCATTATAAGTTCTGCATTATTCTAATATCTTTCTCAAATAGATCAAGCTTACTTAATCGTTCAAACAAGTCTTTGTGTTGAATCTTATCAAAAGCTATTGTATAATCTATAAAACATAAAAAAAATCTGTAAAATATAACCTATTTTGCTAAAGTCTTTTAAGTCTTGGACAATGGTAACAACATTGATCATGTTAAAATGAATCATTTCCATACAGGAAATATTTGGTATTCATTGATCCAGTACATAATATTACGATTGGTTGAAATTTATAAAATCTTTTTATTAAAACAGCTTTTCAGGAAATTAAATTTCTCAAATTCACTGATATACATCTTTCTAATACTGATAGGAGTTTCATTCCAAATTTTTGATAGAGTAAGATAGTTAACATCTTGATTATATTATTTTTTCTTTTAATTCCATGTACTACCAATTTCTGTTGCTGCTGCTGCTGAAAGTGTTCAAGTGATGTGGCTTTTGCTATTTGATAATGATCTTTCTTTGTGATTTTGTAGCACAATTCTATGGGGTTGGATGATGGATAGTCTTCTTTAACATTGACTGTTCATAGATTAATAATTTTTGTTTTTGATACATAATTGAATCTTTTACCAGGATGTAATGAAAGGAAACTCACTGACTTCTATTATTATATTTTTACATAAATAAAAACAAAATTATTCAGTAAGGAATGAAACAAAACTATATTTAAAAAGATTCCTATAAATTAAAATTTTCTTTTCTTAATTTTAGCTATACTATGAATTTATATTATCAGGCAAATTTTTCTAAAATGTTTTGCATTCATTACTAAAAAAAATATTTTAAAAATGAGGGAAGTTTTATAACAGAAATGAATATTTTTCCATCGTCTTTTGTAGAGTTTATTACAAATTTTATTTTGTTAACTGAAATTTGGGAATAAAATATGCATCAATTTTCATTAAAAGAACTTTAATGTGGAATGTGGTGCATTTAACTAAATCATTAATATATTTAGTTTTCATTGCAATTAATTACACATTCCAGTTTTTGGTTGGTGAATTTTAATATTAGCAGGTAATATTACGAAATAAAAATATTGTTTGAAAAGTTTATGAGAATAAATTCAATAATTATCTTAATTAATCAGTGATGATATGCAAATGCTTAAAATGTTACATTCTGTTCATTATCTTTTTTCTCTTCATTCATTTTTAATGAGTCATATTCAAATATGAGAATAATTATAAATTTGATTAAATGTTTAAGTAGAAAAATTTCTTTTTGTTTTGGTAATCCTCATTTGTTAGAATCTACTATGAAAACAAAAGAATGAGAATTTACAAAATAAATTGGATAATGTCTTCTTATATCTGTAGAAGTACAACAATCAAAGGTTGAAAAGTAAAAACAATACAAAGGATATAAACTTACAATTATTTTTGCTGTACATTTTTTCCCCAGGTGAGACATAATGTCTCTCAAGAGACAAATAGGAATATTTGAATGTTTAATAACAGTTGAATATATTTCTTACTGAACTCAGAACCTATTTTCTATGCTATTTTAATGCTTCAATCCTTACTTTATCATCTTTGCTTTTTAAATGCAGATGTTTAATGGGACTGGTGTCTTGTCTTCCACTATTTTGTAAGAAAAATATAGCATTGAAAAACAAAATTTAAATTATTGCAACAATTTTGGAGGACAGGTGAGATTGCTTAATGCATTCAAAACCATTTTACTTTTTCTTTGACCAACTTCTATCAATTATTGCCTTTCTCAATACTATCTGTAGATATACACTAAGAATGTTTAATGAATGTTCTCTTGATATAAAGATGTTATAACTGATCACAAGTTAAAAAAAAACAATGTCATAGCCATGTTATTCAATTTAAAAACTGACATATTTGAAAAAAGGAAATGCTATTACAAAAGTGACTAAGCTTAGGATTACAGAGCATCACATATTCATCTCACTCAGCAAAGATTAAGGATTTCATTTTTGTATTGAGCTGTCATTATCTTTTCATCTTTCTATCACTAGCATCAAACATCATTATCATATTATTATTATGAGGAGATGAGGAAAAGTTCTCAGCCTGATAAAATAATAATGATTAGTCATTTGGTTAGATTTTAGGAAGTGGGTTAACCTAAGAAATTTTCAGCACCCCCTTACACACTGTATCAGTATATAATGTTATTATTTAATGACTGAGAGTTTAAAAATCCAACATTACTGGGATGACACAATTTCACTTTAAACAGTGAAAAACAATAACATTTTTCTTGTTATTTTTTATTGATATTTGATAATTAATACATAATTCAAAGACATCAATGTATTCTCCCAATTTACAAAATGAATTATAAATGAAGCTTTTTTTGCTCAATGTCAATGAAATGGATTTGATCCAAATTAAATTTCATGCATAATGCATGTTGTCTGTCACTTTGGCAACCATTTAGAGACAAGAGATATGATTATAACATGTGAAGTGAAATTAATCACAAGGGCAAATATCTGAAAATAAACAATAATGTCAAATAACTCAATCCCCTATCAGGTCATCAAAAACAGGATGTAATTAATCAGTGAGAGTATACTTTTTGTCACAGGAATCTATGATAGTTGCTCTGAAAGGAATGCCTCCTATTTTATTATGTTGATCTATGATGTCTGAGGTGAATGTTGAGGATATAGCAGTAGAGACTGAAACTTCCTACCAATAAACCATAATTCCTGCCTTGTTACGGATGGCAGCAGAGTGGCAGTCTGGTAAAATGACATCTGACATGAAAGTGATTAAGCAACAGAGGTGTGTCAATGGATTCTTTTAAAAATTACAGTCATTAACATACATCAACATTCATCCATGTTTATGGATATGAAATATTGGATGTGAGCACAGTTCACCATACATTTCATTTGGGGTGACAGTGATATGTATGGAAAACCACATTTATATGAATAACATGCACACTCTTGTTTATTTGCTAATAGTGATGATTATATAGAAAATTGTTTTTTTGTTACTGAAAACTTGCTCACTTCTATGGTGTTATTGTGTTCCCTGTACATGTTACAGTTTCTATGTAAATAAATAAGAGGTATTACTTTTGGAGCAACTCTTGTAAAATGCACTGTTTGCAAACAACATACCTGCTTTATATACTGACAGAAATAGCTAAGTGTTTACAGATTTGATTTGATCAAATATTAGATTATAGATTCTGTTCACTGCAGTTGTTTTTTCTTAATTGACCAAGAATTTGGAATGAATGTTCAAATCCTTTAACTTTCTCAACAATATTTTCTTCAAAAGATCTTATCACTAGAAAAAAATATATTATGAGGTCATCACATATTTTTTAACTATTGCATTGATCACTGCATATATATTTAAAATTTTATTGATTGATTGACTTGTTTTTGTTTTCGTATCACTTATCGATGCAGGTTATTTAAAGCCAAAAAATATTTTTGGAGATAATAATGATTTACTAATACAAGTCATACTATTTAACGCTTAGCTGGGGCAAGAAGAGGTGGATATATACCCTTCCCAAGGCTATTTCCCAAGTGAATAAAACAAAGATGACTGGAATTGGAGGTCAACACTCCAATTTCCAATTGTTCACTGCTACACCACCCACACAGCCGTGCTTACAGCACTGGCACTGACTAAGCTTGAAATTGCTTAACTTTGATAATTGTGTGAGAACTGGTGCTTTCACTTTCATTTATTTTTAAAATGATGTTCACCCTGTACAAGACTCATGAGCCACTTGAGTTAGAGGGTTACAGAGTAAAAGGTACAATTTATGTGGATATGTGGGGAAAGATAACAGTTAACCCTTAAATAGGTTAAGATTGTAGTGATCAGAAAAGCATCTTCATGGGAGTTGGTTCCACAAAGCAGTGGTTTGTGGGTAGAATCTGCTCAAGTGTAACTTACATCTCACTAATGGGATACAAAAGGAATAAGGGTGTTTTGCTACAATGTACATAGCATGGCAGGTCTTAACCATGACAGAACTGGTGGAACTAAGGAATGTAGTCTGTTTGAATACTTTCCATGGAGCAGTGATAGGCTTGAAGTGTTTTGTCTGTAAGAAAGGAACTGTAGGGTGGAAAATGATTCATCACCCACAAGGACATGGAGATGTTTTTAGACTCTATCAAGACTAGAAAATGAAGACTGGTAATCTTGTGCTCATATATGGTAGCAGTACTCCATTTTTAGTTAGATCTGTCTCTTGTAAAGGTAGAGGATAGTGGAAGGAGTCAGGTACTTACAGGAGCAGGACATGGAACTGACCATTTTCCAGCATCTTTAGTGATAGATTGTTTGTACAAGTTTCACTTGAGGTCTGGTAGTGTTTCAATAGGTGCTCAAAGCACTGGGCTTCAATGAGGGAACAGCCATTCATCAGGATTGATGATATTTCTGGGTCCAACTGTCAATGATGGAATGTAACTAGTTTGGTTCAATGTGATGGTTGTAAGCCTAAAGTTATATATACTATGTATTATGAAGGGCTATTGAAAAGAAATGCTTGTTTTTGCCATCTGTCCTGGATTTTGAATATATGTTGAACCCAATGAATAATGTTGTGGAGATGTCCTTATATAAGTGGTGTATATTTGTGACTTGCTGATCAAGTGAATTTGGATATAGATAAAATATTGGATTATTCAATGATTATTTAGTTAAGTTCTTCTCACAGTCTTCAACTCAAATCAGGAAAATGTCAGTATAGTTATTGGAATAATTGTTCCAATTAGCATGAGTTAAAATATACTCTAATTTATATATACATAATCTCTGGTAAATGTCAAGGCGAATAGATTCTTTTTTTCTATTAAATTTAGTGTTTACTTTTCAGAATTAATTAAAATGTCATACTATTTCCCCTCTTTTGCTGACCATCGTTTTTTTCTTTCTTACTCACTTTTTTGGAAGCTTTTATATTTCTCTTAATTTTCTAATTTCCATTCATACACCCCAGTATTTATGGCTGTTTTATTGCAGGTTAAACTCTTATCAATTTCAAAATCTCTTACTGTTTCTACATCTGTTTTGCTTTCAAAATTCATACTCCTTTCCCCACTGCTCCTTCATCATAAAATTCCTTATTTCTAATATTTAGTTGTGTTAATTTTCTCATAGATAAGTAGACAAAAAATAATGAAAGTTTTTATCAGTTGATTCTAGATTTGATCTTCACTTTGTTCTTTTTTATATTAATGTCAGCATTTATTAATAATAGTGCATATTGGGAAGAGTGTCAATTTGTATAACTGTCATTACTTTTGCTTTGGTGGGACTATACTATTACTGTTAAGATGAGTTTTTAAAAATGCAATTCATATGAAAAATTCAAAGAATGTTTAATTACTACTGAATAGATGGCATTAGTCTTCACTTCCAAAATGTGTTATCGTTTTGATGCAGTTACTGTCTGCTGTGGTTATTCTCTTTTGATTCTGTCATGTGTTATCCACTGTTTCTTTCACAATTGACTCAACATTCTCAACGAGGATGAAGATTCTTTCTCGTTCTTTTCTCTTAATATGAAATTTATTAACATTATCACTGAGGTGCATGTATTTATATGATAATTGGTTTTGTAGTTCACTGATTCAAACTTCAAACACTTCAATTATTGTTCACTTTCAGAAGAGTCCACAGATACTACTTATTATGTTCTGTGTGATTTTTGTGCTGTTTTGTCCATCTTCAAAATCTTTCTGATTATTTTTATCTTTACTTTTCCTATCTACTTTTGAATTTCTTTACAGCATTTCAAAATATTTCTTCTGTTCTTTTCTATTCATTGTGTTAAATTCCTTCTTTTGATTCCTTTTTTCATTTATGCAGCACTAACAGTGCACCTTTTAACTTTCCAAATTTAACATTTATTTCACTTGCTTTAAAATTCTGTTTTATCCAGTTTTTCTCATTATTTTTATTTTATTTTTGATAAATAATTTTAAATCAACCATGTACATTAAATGGTTAAGCTATTCTGGTGAATAAGGAAACTAATGATTTTGAAAGAAGAAATGGTGTGTTATCATCTGTTTTAGAATGAGTAAAAAGAATAACTAGTTTCTTTGAAAAACACATCCTTTTCTGTTGACCTCAGCTTGAGATTCTTGTAATTAACTCAACCAGTTTGCCATTCTATTAGACATAAACTGAAGAAAATACTTTACAGATTTGCATATAACTAAACATTCTAAATTTCAGGTTTAGCAGATCATACTTTTTTTTATAATTTCATCCACAGCAAGGCAATAAAACCACTAAAACACAAGAGGCTATTGAGTGTTAGCAAGTATGAGAAAAAAGAAAAATACTATTAAGGAGAGAGAATAATAAAAGAATAAGAATTAAGAAGACAGAAGATAATGATTGACATTACATTTAAATTTTTGAAGATCAAAGTTGACTGGGAAGCCAGAACAGAGTTCCACAAGTGAGAGATGCCAGAAAAGAAACCACATAGAACTTAGTTACATCTAGCCATTTCAACTATAGAATGATGAAACCTTACTGCCAATCTAGTACGATGATTAAATTCATAAAGTCTAGGTACCATAGAGGAAAGTTCATCAGAACAATTATGATGAAAGTAATTATAAAAAAAGGCACAGTGAAGCTACATTTACAGTTGTAGAAAAGTGACTAAAGATGAGATGCCAAATCAGGGCCAATAATACTGCAGATGTTCCTTTGGATTTTATCAAGAATCTCTAAATATAATTACCATTTCAATCCACCATATCAGATTTTATTATGCAACTCAATGTTTTCACAGTATAATTGATACAATATTGGTGAAATTTTCAGAATATACTTATCTTTATGTATATGATAAATATACTACATGAATTTCAGCTTATGATACCTGATTTTATTAGAAATATTTATAATTGATGTTGCATGATTTATTATGCTACTTTGTTAAGCACATTGTAAATATTTAATTTACATATATGAAGATTGCCATGAGTCATGAGAAAGATATAACCTTGAAACAGAAACAAGATACTGTAAAGTTATTGAAAGATAGGAATATAAATTGTTGAACAGAGATAAGAGAACAGTCCAATAAAAGATTGAAAATATTGGCAAGATTAGAACAGAAAATTGGTTTTAAGTGTATCACAAAAAAAAAATGCAGAAAATTACAATGGTAAAATGGAAAACCTGTGACTTCTTCATTATTTGATTTTTTTGTTATCACTTCTACACCTTGCTCCACCATTCATTTACTCAAGCTCACTAGATGGGTTATCTGTTGTTTTCATCTGTTCTTCTTGCCATCAGTCTGTCCTATAAGTCCACTTTCTTCATTATGTCCCTTAGAAATTTCAACTAATCCCTTCCTGATGTTAAGTATAAGTGTCCTTTTTGTTTTCATTTTCTCTAAAACTTCGTTGTTCACATGTTTGATCCACAGTATTTTAGCATCTCTCTGTAGAACTATATTTCTGCTGCTTCAAGTCTCTTATTCATCTGTGAAGAAATTGTCCAGCATTCATTGCCATATAGGAGGACTGATATTATATAAATGGATTGAGTAGCAAGAAAATACCTGAAAAAGTTTGAGTTGGAAATGTAAAAAAAGATGCAATATATTAAGCACATTGATTGAAGACATGAAAGTGACCAAACTGCCACATTTAAGCAAGCATAAAAAAGAAACATGCTATTTAGGTGAAGTGCATTAAAAGGTTTCTCAACAGTTGGTCTTAATGATTAATGTAAAACTACAATAAGTGAACCTGATGGTTGGGTTAGAAGTTGAGTTCTTCAAAGAAATAATAAACTAACATGACTTAGAAGAAAGTTGGAGTAATATTTTGTTCTTTTATGGTAGTCAGTAAAATTAGAGGATTCTTCAAAGATGATGATGGCATCAAGATAACTGCCAAAAATTACAGAAAAATGAATGTAAAAGATATTTTTGAATGGTACAGTTCATGAACAAGATGTTTTAAATTTAAGAGTACAATGATGCAGGACAATGCTCCTGCACATTCTACAAAGTTGACTATTGCCCACATTGCCAAAAAACAGTTTCAACAATACCAATTTAATGGAATAGTTTCCATATTAATCAGATAATATAATGAAAAACTTTTAATTTATCAATAAAAAAGATATATATAAGAATGGAAAACAATATTCAAGAAAAGGAGTTCTCTGGAAAGAAGTAATAAAAACTCTTGCAAGTAATATTAAAGATGAAACAGTAGAAAGAGAAACAGTAGAAAAGATGAAACAGTAGAAAAGTTAACAAAATCAATGAATGAATGACTGTTGAAAGTTAAAGAATGGGAAGAAATGTATATTAACACCTAAAATACAAAAGTCATAATTGATTCAGTTATATGCAATATTGTGTTAATGAAATATGTTTCTATGGTCTGTATCTTTTGAATTTATTTATAAATAAAAATTTATGTCACCCTTGATTTGTTTGCATCATAAAACCTAACACTACCAAACTTTTAATAAGGATAGCTACTAGAAGCTGGAACATACATGATATAAATTAACTTAGTGTAGGTTAAAGGTCAGTAAAGCCGAGTAGTCAATTTCACTGGGTGCATTATACAAAATTTGATATTAAATAACCCAACAAAGATTGATATGTCATAAAATCAAACAACTTAGTCTCACCTAACCCATAATATATTCCTCATATAAGTATATCCTGAACATTTCCTCTATATTGGTTGGTAAATACCAATTTTATTGTGAAAATATTGATTTGCATAATAAAAGCTGACATACAGTTTGTAACTTGTTATGGTTTTAACATTAATACTTATGTAAAATAAAAGAACTGATTAATTTTAAAATTTTAGCATATTTTAATTCTAAAGAACATAATTTCTGCTAATCAGAAGTTAAAATTCCATAAAATATCCTTAAATTTTAGTCAGTATTTGTCTTTCTTAAATGTTCATATCATTAATAACTAGTGACTTTTACTGGGGATGAAGTGTTCTTCACTTCTTCTTTTACTCTCCTTGGAGTTTTTGTTGATTTTAATCTGGATTGTTTTAATTCTTCTCAGATTTCCAATTCTTTCAACCTTAAACACAAGTCTTTTCAAGATTGTTTCAAGTACATAGATAATGATAACTAAGATCATTACCTTCAGATTCTACTATTTTTTTTATCTCTCTAGCAAAGACAAGGTATTTTTCATTTTTTTTTATTTTAGTTTTATTTTATTTTTATTTTTGTTTTTTGATACAGCAATATTCACTGTCAAATGTTCTATTGGCTTATAAGAACTTCATCTAATCATCTGGCTTTGATTAAGCAATTTACTTCAATTTCAAGGTCCCACAGATTTTGACTTTTTCCCTTCTCTAAAACAGATTTTAATTAATGTATACACCATTTGTTTCCATGGTAAAATCCCATTTGTTTGCACAATTCCCATTGGATCTCTTTTTTTTACCAAGACATGACTTTTTTTCTACTCTGCAATAATCTGCTACATTCTCTTCTCTGATTGAATATCTTATCTCTGTTTTTGCATAATTGACATTTACTCTTCTGCTGTGTCTTGTCTAATTTGGCCATAATAGAGTTTGTTCATGAGAAATTGTTTCAAGCTGACATTAATAGGGATAGAGTTTCTCTCTTCAAATTTTCTCTTTGTAAACATATCCCATTGATCTTCTCAGCAATTCCTTTTGTTTGTCTCTTAAAATGTTAATTTTTCTTCTCATGTTTACTTGTTGTTTTAGAGGTTTCTCATCCCACATTTATACTCTTGTTAATTCTCCTATAACTTCTGCCTGTCATAATCAATCTTTCATTAATCTACCTTGTGTTATTAAGAACTCCTTTGATAACACAACTGGCACTACCCCCAATGTTAATGAGTACTCTTCCCATCCATTTCCTTTTTGTATACAGTCTATCAATGTCATCTCTTGAGTAAAAGGAAGGATGCATGATCATTAATTTCCTTATTCTCTCAACTAAATTTCTTGCTTCTTGTCCAAATTAGCAACAGACTCAAATATATTACTGTACATGTATTTATGCCTTTGATAAAGTTTCTATAGTTTACTTTTGTTTTTAAACTTTTCCTCTGTCTTCTGAGATATTTTTTAACACTTTCTCTTTTAATTTCTTATTCCAGAATACTTATAGCATTAATCTCTGTTTATCATTCTGATGATTCACTTAAGTTGAATATCTTCAGTTGCTTCTTGTTTGCTTTTGGATAATTGTAATTATTTATGCTCATTGAACTTTCACCAGTAAGCAGTAAATAGTGTCCTTAGATCAAGTGACAGCAAGTCTACCAAGTACTCCAGTTTATTATTATTATTATTATTATTATTATTATTATTGTTGTTGTTGTTGAGTGAGATAGCCGCAAACCAACAAATTGACACTGGGGTATAAATATACAAAGCCCAATATAGCCATCATAACACCCAGTCTGATAAGAGAATACCAAGCAAATGCATCACAGCTAAATGTGCACAATATGGTGACAGGTTTTGATAAAAGCAGTGCATAACCTTGCAGGTGGGATCCTGTTAGAAATGTCTTCATGTTGGGCAATCCAGTTAGATAGTCTTTGATTGAGAGTTTTCCCAACCATCTAGATGTGACTCCCAAATAACTTTGCCTGTCTCATCCTTCAAACTTAAAGCTCTATGCCACTCACTTTATTATTATTACTATTATTACAAGTAAACAACTAATAAATAATGCTAAAGACAAAACCTATAATCATAAAATGATACCATAAAAATGTTAAACATGAATATAAACCATAAAAATATTTTAAACTGCAGCATTATAACAATATAATATTTGAGTTTTGCATCCTTAATTATTTTATTTTTAATTATTCATCTGTTCCTTTTATTTCAGATAGATTTCTATAACTTTTTATACAAATTCTCAAATGGAACAAAAATTAAATCAGTTGACGAGAAATTTGATACAATCAATACTCAAGATGTAATTTCATTGTATGATATTATTAAAATTGACCAATTATCATTTGCAATAGAAAACACTGAGTCACTCAATTATTGCTACCCCAACTTCCATTTCAAGATTACTAACACTATTAATAATAATGTCTCTTTATTATTAATTCAATTCAATAATTATGGTTTACTTTTTAAGGTCGGTTAAATTATTCTAAAATGAGATGAGGGAGACAGAAAAGTAACCAATTTACTAAAGAAACAGCCAAGCACATGTTTTGTTGCCTTTCTTTCTTCTATATCATATGTAAGACTTTCCATACATGTTTCTATTATTACTCCACAAAAAAATGTTATTATAAAAAACAGAAGTGAGAAAAGAAAAAAACTCTATAGAGTCATGTAAGAAAAAAAAACTTCTTATGAAGAAAGTATTGATGAATTAAAAAAAAATACAGCTTTATTGAAATATCAATATCAAACAATTGCATTGAAAAGTAAGACAGCAATAAAATATTAGATATTTATTATTTTTTCATTACCTGCTCCAGTCTGTCTTTTGATTTTTAATTAGGAACTGACCTCCAGCACTTTAGGATTTTGTTTTAGTTTTCTTAATTGCAAAGAAAGTTATTGGTTATGGCCAGACATTATTTTGCTGATACCATTCAATTAAGCCTGCCTCACTATCTTTCATGTTGCAAATGAAATAAAAAAAGAAAATATTTCATAATAAATCACAAGAAACATAAGTTTTGAAAATCAAACTGCTTCTAAGATATCTTAGTGGTTGTAAGACATTCAAGCTGTGCAATTTTGTATTAATTGAAGAATCCATCTTTCTGTTCACCATGTGACTTTGTGCGACATTTGTACATAAAGGAAAAAATAAAAAGATAAATTTTTTAACAGTTTCATTTACTTACCCTTTTGCTTTTTTCACATTTTTATGTTTTTTAAATATTTGATACTTAATATTTTTTGGTATCCTTGATTGTACCTGCTTTGCATTTTTCCCCAAATTATTTACATTCAAGGGGAAGAAACATTAATGTAAAATTCTTGTCTGTAACTATATTTTAAAAATGAAATCATCAGCATTTTTCAGTGAATTTTATCAATTATAAAAAAAGAAAATATTCATCTTTCAAGATAATCACAATAGCTAAAAATCATTTATAGTTTTCCTATAGTTTTTTCTCAGTTGAATTTCTTAAAATACTCTGTTAATTTAAAAAAAAAATATATATATGGGTGTTTTTCATTTATACAGATTTGGTTGAAGATCAGCTAAAGTTTTTTTGTTTAAGCTTCCACAGCAATACTTAATTGTAAGTTTTTAAATTTTTATATGGTTTGCCACATTTTTCTGGTTTCTAGAAGAAATTCAAACATAAATTGTCCAATGTCTTCTATGTACCTTTGACTTTAATAAAATGTTATGAAAAACTTTTTGTAACTTCATAAGTGTCAAAGCTTCACCACATGATTGAAATATTTGGATTATGTTACTTATCTCTTATAGAATTGATTACTTTTGAGTAATATTTTGATTGATCATTATCAACATCTTCTGATCTACCTAAATTGCTAAAAAAATTTTGTTTGAATCCCATTTTTATGAGCGACATTACAAAAGTAAATGGAAAAATGGAATTAAAATCAAACATTTTAAATACGAACTTCATTTCTCCACATAAATCCTATCAACATCAAGTCCCTCCTATAAACAATGATACCAAACATTTATACAATCCCAGAAGAACTTAAGGTCTCAAAAATTTCAAAGCCACTATTTTTACATCATTAATAGTCTCAAAAAGGCAAATTTAGAAATTTTAATATTAAGAAAAAAGAAAAAGTGAGAAGGAGCTAAATCAGGATTGCAAACTGGATGTCTAATGATTCTCACAATGTTCCCTTTGTTTGATCAGAGGAACAGGCAGCAGTATTGTCATGTTGGAAAAAGATTCAAACATAATGTTTTCCACAATGTTTATTTTTCTAAACTTTTAATTAATTTTCTCAAAACTCTTTCACAATAGTCAGGTTTTACTATTTCCTCTCAAAAAGTCCTTTTTAGCCAACCTCATATATTGATGGAATTGTCAGCTTTCAATAAAAAACACAAAAAATTTAAAATCTTTCAAGTGAATATTGCCTTGCAACTAAATTTTAAAATTATTGCTTTAATAACTTACTTCATTCTTAATTTGAATGTGATTTGCATGTACTTATATATATTCAAACAAAATTACTAATAGTGAGCGGTTACTGACATTTTTAACTTAGAATTGATACTTCAAATGGCCACTGTCAAATGAATCTATAACCAGAAAAAGTGAATAAATAAACAATTACTGGCAACACATAAAACATCAGGAAATTGTAATTCACTGAGGAAAATAAAGAATTCTCATATTGTTAAGCTAGGCTCAATATCATTATTATGACTGCAGTGAATCTGATTCTCACTGGATGCCCTTATACATATGACTTCATGCGCCACAAGAGTATCCATCTGTTTCTTAATATCTATTAAGAAAGATGTGTATACAATCAAAATTATGCCCAAAGGAGAACAGCATCTGTAGTTAGTATTCTGAGATAATCAAACATAAGGCAGAATTTTCTACTTTGTGTAAATACAGTCAACAATGAAATTATTTATACACACCATCAATTTTGAATATTTTTAATCATTTCTCAGAATCTAATATCTGTATGATGCCAGTTTTTTTATATGTTAATAAGTACAAAAAAGGAACATAAAACTATTTTGCATAATTCACCTGTCAAATTTGTTTTATTTAAACTATTGTTCTGAAAATTGAGTTTTATATTCCTTTTTCTGTGCTTATTAACATATAACAAACCTGGTATCATATGGGCATTAGATTCTGAGAAATGTATCAATTTTGAATATTTTTATCCAACTAAATGTCTTACTCAAGATTTTAAATGAAACCATCTTGGCAAATATCAGTTATTTTACTATGGTAAATTTTTTATAACCATTACATCCTGCAGAAAAAAAAACTGATTGAATAATATGGAGAGAGTCTAAATCTAAGCATCTAGTGCCTTCAGTTGTGTGAAAGAAAAGCTGGAAGAATTTGGCATATTTTGTTTATTTTGCATTTCATGTATCTTCTTTATGAGTGTTGCTGTAGAAGGACTCCTTACTCTTTTATTCACAAATTAAGAACACCTGGAACAGGTGGAACTTGATACCTGCTCTAAACAAAGTAATAAAAAAGATATCACCTGATAAAACTGTAACAAATTTTCTAGTTGACCTTTATATGAGACAACAGGCTATCATCACTAAAGTTTGTCAATCAATCCAAAATATATTTTTTAAGATTTTTTGTATGTTCTTTAAAATAGTTTTGTTTAAACTATTTTCTGTTAGCATTTAAATTAGTGGTTTTAAAAGATTCTCTTATATGTACTTAGTAACTTCTTTTAAATTAACTCCATATATTCACTAGCAGTAGAAATAATCATACATGTTGCACTTTTATTACAGACTGATGGAGGGTTTAGTCACAGAAAATGCTGCACACAGCACAAATGTATATCACTGTCAAAGATGTCTTCTATAAACTGTTGTAGTTAATGACTTGGTTGGTACCCTTAGATTAGTCTATTTGTCTTGTTAGGTTAAACTCTGCCTGAAATTTGTTGTCCTCTACAGAGTAAAATGTGCAACAGCTATGTCACAAATGGCAATCATTAGATAATTCCAAGTAACACTACACTGCATTAAACTTTAGTATATACTATTGCACATGGTTATTGGACACAGTCTGCTTGCCTTACTTCAAGAGCTTATTGAAAAAGATTCAGAATAACTGCAGTTCATAGATCAGAACCATATTCAGAAGCAGCTCCACTCTACAGTGTAAATCTCTGCCAAGTCGAGCCTAACACAGGGCAGAAAATGACCAAGAGCTGTTTGTACTCCATTCCTTGTAGTTGTAGCAGAGAATATAAAGGTGAAACAAACTGCCTCTTAAAAGTAAGGCTGGAGGAATATCAAAAATCTGTAGTGAGGAGTGAGACAATGAGATAAAGCATAGCTGATCATGTATGGAGGGAAAAAAGTTGTCATCAGCCCCTGTGGAATGAAGTGAAAATACTGGACAAGGAAGAACTCTGGAGAGTTAGACATCTGAAAAAATCATCACATATGCTAGGCTATGAGGACCTCCTTACTAGACCTAAAAATAAATGTTATGGGAGTTGCTAATAAAGAAGGAAAGACAAATGACAGCAGGTTTTCAACAGCAGCTGTACCCAAAAAAGAAGGTTCAGTAAGTGCAAGTATGAGAAGCAGCAACAACACTCATCAGCAGGCAGGTTAGGTTTAAGGCTATCAGTTCTGGACACAGAATTGACCCATGAAACTATAGCCTAATTGGCTTAGGAATTTAGTGACATAGTATTTGTTATTTCAATTGCTAGGCCAGTTAGTGTGTACTTGGACACAGAGGAAATGGGGTGAGCAATACCTTAGCAGTACTAAAATAAGAACTAAACAAGATAGTCCGAGACATTGTCACTAGAATGAGAACAATCTAATCCTGTAGATTGAATAAAGGGTTCAGTTCAATATTCTCTCTAGGTTACCTGGATTGACATATATCTAATGAAGGCCAGAGGGCACAATAGCTGAAATGGTGTGATAACAACAACAAAGATGAGGAAAATAGTCTGCATGCAAATAATGATAACTTTTCTGTATATATAAATACAGGTTTCACTATGAACTTCTACATTTACCTAAAGGAAATTCTTTAAGGAATGAAATGCATTGTAAAAGTAAGTTTTTCTCTTGTCATTCCTTTTATTAATATACATGGATCCCTCAATTAGTGGAGCTAATACGTACATTAAAAGATGTGTACTAATCAAAAATGCATAAATCAAGTATAATAACTTATAGGAAATGATGTAATTTGTACCTCAAATTTGTATATTTTTCAATTAAAATATATTTACATATAAGAAGATATACTAAAAGTGCTTTGAATTAATGTTTATTAATCTGATTTTTTATGAAAAACTTATTTAAAGTAGTTTGCCGCATGGTATTCTTCTGTTCTTCATACAAATGACAGTACTGATAAATTGCCCCTTCAGTTTTTCTGCAAATTTGTTAGTTTCTGTCTTCTAAACAATTTCCTTTAAATTCTTCAATAACCCTAAAAAATTCTCATAATTCCTTCTTTGTCATCTTCTTATGTTGGCGGGTAGGTAAATATTAAAATCTAAAATAAAAAAAAATTAAATTTAATTTTTTAAAAAGAACCCTATATTATGTATTTTTTTTAACAAAAAATCATAAATTTCCATTATATATATATATATATATATATATATATATATATATATATATATATATATATAAAATTTATTATATATTATGAAATAAAATTAATATGTCTACTGCAGCAGGAAAAGTTAATAACTGTTGTAGAGTGGTTTCACAGTGGAGGCTTGTATTTGTACTAAGTCGGTCCTAAAATAGGTACGACGTAAAAAATGTTAGGAACTTGATATAATAGGTATAATGCAGAGTAAATCTAGTTGTGGTCGCTGATACTTTTAGTATCCGACTAACGGTCATCCAACATCGACTGACTGACCAACTCACTGAGCGACTCCTACTACTCCTACTTATTATAGGTGGGAGAGTCTATTAACTATAGAATAGGTGTGTTCCACTATAACATCCCCCCTAAAACTTTACTCCGTAGGAGTAAACAGTTTTCTTTATTTATTTTTCATTTTTTACAGGAAATATGAAGAAAAAACAACAAAAAAAAAATTCAATTTTTTTTTTTTTTACGTAGTGTATTTCCTACATTTTTTTTTTATCCACTTTTAAATGATCAGTTGCCTTTCTTTTTTCTTCTGGATCAGCGTAACTCAGGTAAAATTGTTGCAGGTTGTGGAAGTGTTGTTAGATTAAACGTATTGAAAATTACCTCCATCTGCATTTTTTCCGCGGGACCACTGTCAGCCACGTCTGAAAAACGTTGTCTGATCTGGTTACTGCACGTGAATTATTTGCCTTTCACCAAGTACATCATACAGTCAATCCGCTTTTCTATTTTTTTTTTTTTTATACCTCCATAGTGTTACCAGAAACAACCTTCCGCTTTGAGCTTCTTAAGGACGGAGTCACAGTTTCTGTAGGTTCTGCTTGTGGTTCTATTTGTTCAGCCTCTAGCTTTCCTTTTGTTGATCTTGTGCTTCTTAACGTTTTCTGTGGTGACTTCAGTTGACTTAAATCATTTAATAATACTGCATGTCCTTGGCTGCGGGTAACTCGCTCCCCAGTTTTTCTCGGTGTCGGCTTCATCTTTACTTTCTGAAGCTCGTTTTTCACATATATCATCGGTGTTACCCATTCAACTTTTTTAAATACACCAGTTTTCTCTAATCTGTCCAATTCTTTATCTATCTGTTCAATTGAAGCAAACAGCACATTCCTTTTCTTTTTGAATACCGCCTGAGCGTTTTCTTTTAGCTGGAATTTTGCCTCCATCTTGGTACACATTCCCAAACCTGGAGAAAAAACAGTAGGAAATGTTCCCTTAAGTTTCTTTACTAATTTCTGGGCTTCGTAGTTTAAATTTTCAAACTTGTAACAGAAAGAATTTATCGGTAGATCCCATAAATGAAATTCTGTTATCCAATTTGTACCAAGTAAGTTTGTGGTATTTTCTATGACAAATAGTTTAGCTTTTCGCGTTTTTTTATTTAACGTGACGTTTGTAACAAATTCACCAATAAATTGTATTTTTTCTCCCATCACTGATCTCGTGATATTATTTGTCTTCATTAAAGTTGGTTTCCTCAACTTCTTCCATGTATGCAAATTTATGATAGATAGGTCGGAACCAGTGTCGAGTTGCATTTTTATTTTTTTATTACTTATTTCAACGGTAACAAATTTTCTGGTTATTCCATTGTTCACCTCATCGGACTTTAATTTTCTTATTTTATTGTCTTTATTTTTTGACCTGCAGTGCAAGCTTTTATGACCCACTCTTTTACAGTTGAAACATTCTTTATTCCCAAAATTGCAATATCTGTACCAGTGAAGTTCACCACAAGCAAAACATGGCTTCAGGAGTTTTTGTTCATTTTTCTCTGGTATTTCAATTTTTGTTTGATAATCCGCAATTTTAGAATTCTTTTTGGTAGACTGACTTTCTTTTTTTTTTTTTTTTCTTCCACTGTATGAGTTTGAATCTTCGTGGCCAAGTGTCTTATGGAGTACGAATGTTTTTCTTCCTCCGTATAAATCCGAATACCTCATCGCCAAGTGTTGTAGAGTGGTTTCACAAAGGAGGCTTGTATTTCTACTAAGTTGGTCCTAAAATAGGTTTGACGTACAAAATGTTAGGAACTTGATATAATACGTATAACGCAGAGTAAATCTAGTTGTGGTCACTGATACTTTTAGTATCTGACTAACGGTTGTCCGACATCGACTGACTTACCAACTCACTGAGCGACTCCTACTACTCCTACTTATTATAGGTGGGAGAGTCTATTAACTATAGAATAGGTGTGTTCCACTATAACAATAACCTTTTGGAAGAAGCTTTTAACATTCAATATTCCCTGATTCTTGACTTTCTAATGACATGAAAATGTTTTACCTGATGACAAGCAGTTTTGTTCAAAGAATAATGTCTTTACATAACAGTTGTCTATTCTGTGCATTGTGTCAGTCTTTTGTCATCAGAAATAAATGTAAAATTCTGTTTTCTATTAGTAAAAATAGGTTTGTACATTGAATCTTCAAACATGCAATGATTAACTTTACTGAGATGTTTTCTTTGCTTGACAGTTGGTTTTGGCCTCTTTTCAGAAAAAAATATTTGCTACTGATGAATATGTGTCAATCATAGGCATAGCAGTTTCTGAGATATTTTTTCTTTTACTGCTTACTGGATTTGTACACTGTCAATAAAGTGACCATCCTGGTTTTCTATTTTGATTGTAAACTGCATTTGTTCATTTGCAATTTTAAAAGAGGAAAGCAAATGTCAGTGCCCAAATATACTTTTATAATTTTATTATTGCAACAGTCAAGAATATAATTTTTTTTTTATTCTTTATCAACATGTTGATTTCTATGAAATATAATATGAAAATTCTATTTTATTACTTTGTATTGTTTATTACTTGTTAAAAGTTTTTCATATTTAATAAATACTAAGAGCAAAACGTCTTCAGGATTTTACATCAAAGAGATTTACAGCAATGTAGTAGAATTTTCATGAAAGGAAATGAAAATCAAAGAAAAATTCTTCTAGGTTAGTCACTATTCATAGTTAGATCAACAGAGATGTTCTTTTATTAGTGACTATGCAAAAGAACCCACAAATATTTATCAAGAAAATTAAGAACTTTTTTTTTACATTTAAAGAGTGAATACAGAGTCTCACGGGAAAAGCAATTTTCTCAATTTCATTTGCAGAATTTTCTAGTTAGATAATTTCTGTACTTTTATACTTCCCCAGTCATTTGATGAAAGGAATATACTTACCTGGAGATTCTTTAAGATGTTAAGAAAAAAAAAATGAAAATTTCATAAGGTGTGAGAAACAAATATCAAAAACCAAATTTCCTTTTACAATTGAAAAAGTAGAAAGTAATTGGGTTTGTGAAAATAAACTGCAAAGGAACAACCTACCCTGACAAATTGAATAAAGAGTTAGTTTTGAAACTCCCTGAAATATTACCAACTATTACTGGCAAAAGGTCAGGGCATAAAATGGCCAAAATGCTGTGATGATAACAACCAAGATGAGTACATTGGTCTGAATAAATCATAATAAGGATTATTACTCAAAACTTAAAATATAAATTGTCAAAAATTTACCAATGAAAACACAAAGGTTATTAAAACTGTTGGAATTGACCTACATCCAAGGCCATTTATAAAATATATATATTATATAGATGACCTTGTATATATTGCATTTCATTTTTAGAATATAAAAAATATATTTTAAACACTTTTTAAAAATTTTATATTACTGAAAAATCAGGCTGAGTGGTTAGAACATTTGCTGTGTAACCATGAGATTCTGTTTTGAATCTTACCATGGTTGATTTGTCAGGAAGGTAACTTCCTGATGTTATTGGTTGTGGAAGTGATCCCAGCATGCAGCACTTTTGGAAAGTGCCTGAAAAACCATACAATCGGTTGCCCCAAGCCTTGTGAGTGAAATTGGTCAGACAGTACTATTTGGGAGTCATCAATGGTTGTGTTAGCACAAAGTCACAAGTCATCATGCCCAAGGGTTTGAACATTCTTGTTTACTTCAGACTATTGATCATGCCAGATAATGTGCTCTCTCCCAGAAATTGTAACTAAGGTCTGCTCAGCATAGTTGCAGTATAAACCACAGGCAAGCTCTGTGGGTGTTGAACACACACAAATGTGCCTGGGCAGGTGTCTGGAACAGTGATTGTCTAGGCACCCTAGCAGACAGGTATTGTTGGATACAAGTGGTCAGCTGTTACCTATCACTGAAAATATAAATGTTTTTGATTAAGTTATGTTACACAGCCATGGAATTTTTTATTTTTTTATAACAATGTTCAACGCCCAAGAGTCACTCAAGATAAAAGTTTACATACTAAGAGGTAAGGGTTACAGTTTATGAGTCTATGTGGGGAAGATAACAGTTAACTCTGGATTTGAACAGATAAAGATTGTAGTGATTAGTGAAGCATCCTATTGGGAGTCATTTCCACAAAGTGGTGGTTTGAGAGGAGAAACTCTTTGAGTGGAATTTACATCTCACCAATGGAATATGAAGGGATTGATGGTGGTTCACTACACTTCATTGTTTTGTTATGGTGATTTTTTAAGCATAACTTAGATATGGTACAAGGCCAAAAGTATAGAGCACCCAGTTAGTATCAAACTCACTACTCAGTCATAACTGATCTAACAAGACAAGCTTGCTAGTCATTACAGTATGTTGAATTGCCCAAATGATTTTCTAAGTGTAGCTTAGTTGGGGCACAAGGCCAAACATGTGGAGTATCCAGTAAGGATTGAATACTCAGTTGTAATTGATCTAGCAAAACAAGCTTGCCAACCATTGCACCACATCAAAGTGACCATACAATAATTTATTATGTATAAAGAACATATATGTTTAATCTTGCACAGACAATAGTTGCATATTATTCACTGTGAACACAGTTAATTGTACAGACAAAATATCAAGTTACTTGTTTTTTTTATCATATAATTTGTCAGGAAGTAAATTTGAATAACAGTTTTCAATTGCCTCAAAGTAACTGTGATTATAGGTTAACTGTAAAAGATGCCTTACATAGCTGTTTGCTTGGAAGTAAAGGCAAAATTTCCTAAGTAAATCAATAATCATTTTCATTAATATTGATTGGTATGTGTATTATTGCTTTTTAATGTAGATTTTCAAAGTTTTCAGATAGTTCACCATCAAATTTTTTTTTTGTTAATACAAAAAATCAGCACTGTAATAATCATTATTCCATAAGAGATAGAACATATTTTATGTGCTGTGTCCCTTCAGGATGTGGGCGATCATGGCTCTCCACAACTTCCTATCCAGTGCTCTAAGCAATATTTTTTTTGTTATTCCTCCCAGTTTTCTGAGACAGAACATAAATGATGATAATAATAGATTTAAAAAAAAAAACCTTATATATTAAATGTATATCAGCAGGAAATTATTGAACTGTAATAATTGTAACAGTTGTGTCTTCTTATATTGCTGGAAATTAAGAACTATTTGATTATTTTTGCTGATAGATCTAATCTTGTAATCAATATCCAAACACGCAGAAGATGCTAAAATTATAATTCAGCTAATATACTTGTGTGTAAGCAATCTCAAGAAGATCCATATTAATATTAATTATTTCATATTCATTTGGCTTTTGAGAATTCTTCCAACAAATCCTAAAAGAAACTGCCTATGTATATATATGTATATGTGGACATATGTGTATATATATATGTCTGTGTTCGATTAACAATTCTGAGTCATTATCCATTACACCATCCACGCATCCAAGCTTACAGCAGCTGATATTCCCAAACAGTCACCTATCAATGTACTGCCAGGCTCAATGTTACTTAACTTTGGTAATCGTACAGTGTTTCAATGTGATGTCGCTGTAAGCTCTATATGTATGTCTGAGTGTATGCACATGCATGATATCATACTTAGATAAATATATTATCATCTGAAGATAAAAAATATTAAATGTTTTGTTTTAGTTCATAGACTTGAAATTAAAAATAGATAACTTATAGAATTTATTGCGAAAGAAATAATCTGTTGCCAGTTATTTTAAAAAAATCAACAGAATAGCAAAAAGATTAACAAAGATATACTTACTTAGTCCAATCATGAATCAAAAACTATCAAGTGGTTTTTGTCTTTGATCAGTTGGGTGAAGGACAATCAGTATAATTCTTAGTCAAGTAGTAGTCCTGCTAGGGAAATAAACATTATAATATATCAGTTTTTATTATGTTTTCACAATGAAATTAGTATTAATATTGGTAAAATTTTCATTATATACTTTCTGCTTTTAATATCAATCCTCATTAAAAAATATTGATAATGATTCATAGCATAGTGGTTAGGTGCATGGAAAGTGAATTTAAATTCCAGCTGAGGTTGTTGTGATTGCTTTCACACAAATAACCTCTGGAAAGATATGAAACCATCTCTTCTACCCCAAACTTGTGGTTAATAGCAGGGTAGACTGGGATATTTAGCTTTGGTTGGTAAACAGTTTAGGAAAAGAATGAATTTCAAGCCAGTTGGGCATGGGGCTTGCAACTACATCCTGTAAAAACCAACTTGCTATGTTATCCTAGCATGGCCCTTTTCTCCAACAGAGTTGTCTACAGGATTAACATATACTAAATTAGTAAAATATCACATATACTTTAATAAATTATTTTAATATTTAACATTAATGTAGACTCCTTTACATCCTATAATATTCAACGGTTTTTTATTTGTTGATTTGGATGACTTTTCTGCTGTTTCAATTTTAATATTACCTGTAGAAGTTTTTATTGCTTCTCAAAGAAGCATAAATATTATTTTCCATTCTCCAATATATCTTTTTTAATGTTGGACCACAAGTTCTCTATGTACAGGCTAAGGTGCCATTCTTTTTTTTTTTTTGGAAAGTCAGGCACCACTCTAAAAAAGAACTTACTATATTTGCTATGTTTATCTTTTGATATCATCATCAAATTAAATGGACCTATAATCTTAATTCCAACAATACTAGCCTCAGAATATATAGATGAGCATTCCTTACTTTGCAAAACTTACATAGTTCTCTTTGTGATGTTTACTTAAAAATGGCAGTTTGGTTGCTTTCATGTCTTTAGCCAATGATCTTAATATTCTGCATGCATTCTCTCTACAGTCACATCACCCAGATTTTCTAAAATCTCTTTTTGTAACATTTTTAAAACTATTAACTCTTTTTCTTATTTTGCCAATGTTTTCAATTTCTTAGTTGATTGCTCACTGGTCACTGTTCAATGTTTTTGCAATTTAGAAACTTATTCTCATCACTCAGTAACTTTACAAAATCTTTCCCTTTTGAGGTGATATCTTACTGACAATACATAACAATCTTTATATATATATTTAAAATACATACAGTTGTATATGAATTCAGATATGTCTCTAATAATAATGACAAAAACAACATCAATTCACTTTCAATTAACATGACAAATTTAGATCATTAGCACCCTACATAATTTTTCTTTCCTTTCATTAACAGCAATAAATTTTTAAATATTTTTAATGTCCACTAATTCAAATTTAAATGCATGACATCATCAGTTATACTTTTTGTGTGCGTAAAAACAGAGGTTTCTCAATAAATTTCTACATTTGCCTTTGATAAAGTTCCTCAAGGAATGAAACATGTTAACATGAAACATTTTCCTTTTGTTATTTCTTATATGCATTTGCAAATTGATGAATAATTCTTGAATAGCATAATAAAATATCACATCACCAAATAAGTCATTGGAAATATTTCTGATGAAAACAGATATTATCAACTGAAACTTACATGGTATAATTATCATAAAACTTTATCAAAAATTGGTTGTTTGATATTAATTTTGTTGTGAAAAAAAATATTTTTAAATCAGTGCTGATGCATTTAAGGCTCTTTTTGATGACATAGTTTTTGGTGAGCAGACAACGTTCATTATTGTGAAGGGAAGAAAGAGCTGGTAATGTAGCTCAGCAAATGGCTGTTATGTGTCACCACAAAAGAGGACAGTTGTCATGGACAGGCACAGACATTAATAAATTAATCTACTGATGTTGGCAACTGGTCAAATCAAGAAAAATAACATAATAACCTCATTGAAACTTGTTAAAACCTCAACAACAGGTCATTATTTAGGATTATTGGTTTTGCTGTTAGTGCAACATTGAAGGAACAGGTGGCAGCTTAATTAGCCCATCAGGAAAGTTCACCTGCTAAAAACTGCATTGAAGAAAAACATGACCTTTAAAATTTAAACTTCTTTTGACAAAAGGAACATTGCCAAAGTGCTTATTTGCTATGTGCACATCTCTTCCTCCTCCTCCTCCTCCTCCTTAACAACTCTTGCCACTTCAATAAAACTTTTAAAATTCAATCTCCCATCTGCATATGCAACAAAACCTCATTTAATAAAGTAATGTAATAATGACATCTGTAAAAATAATAGAAACCTCAAAATATTCTAAACATTAAGAAGAAACAAAGATTTCCATCAAGAAAAATCTCATCAACTCCTTTATAGGGAAAAAGTAAGAAGCCCCACCAAAATCTTTTCAAGAAGCAAAAACTTTAAATGATGATGCTGTAAGAGAGATAAAAGCCATTCAAAGCCTTGTAAAAGAAGTTTTCAAAACTCTCTCTCATGCCATGAAGTGAGAGATGAATATAAAAAGTATAATTCTTATGAATGTTCAAAAATGTTGTAAAAGTGATTGCTGGACAGTTTCCTCATGGATAAAGAAAACTGAAAAAAAACACTGATGTGGTTCTATCTATGAATATTAAGAACAACACAGAAGGAAGTGTAAGAAAAAATAGGAACAATAATGAAACTTATACTTACAATCAGAATGAGAAAGTACTAATGATAATGAAAATTTTATTAGATTAGAATTTTAAAAAGTTAATTACAATGATTATATGCCTTATTGACTCATTGTTTTTCTCTTAAAAATAGTGTGCAAATTATGAGTAACTTTTGATATTTAAATTCATATGATTCATATTCTTTTAAATAATATTTATATAAATTTAAAGTATCCATTTCAGAAAATCTTGTGATAAATTATATGATTCTTATCTATAGTTAACCATTGTATTTGAAAGTTTTTTGAAAGTTTTTACATTTTGCCTCTAGGCAAAAGTTATCTCCATTTGGCTAAAGAAAAAACAAACTTATTCAAATCCATGTCAACTTTGTTAATCACCTAGTCTTGCATGTTTTATGTAAATATGTATAATTTACATTTTAAAGTTAAATCTTAAATATTATTATGTTGAAAAAAGAACCTTACATAGATGTAAATTATAACATTTAACATCTGACAGCTGTATAAATCAAGTATAAATATATAAATTCAGAATAGAAAAAATATTACTTGTTATAATAAGAATAGGCAAACAAGTAAATATAAATATATCAGAAAAGAAACAAATAAGAGGAGAAATTTATATTTTGAAATATAATCATGGTATCTATTTCTTTAACTACTATATTAATTTTAGCTCAATCTAGCTTGAAATAGGTTTACCATTAGGCCAATGAGTTTGTATTTTTATTCTCTTAAATGATTGCATGTGGATAAGACCAGGAATAGGAGGACATGGATTATCATAAATGCACTGATTTGACTTAGAATTTAACCAAAATGACAAGAGATATCTGCTAATCTTCTTTGGCTTTGAACCAAAGTCTGAATTCCTTGCCATTCACTGATTTCCTTGTTAATCATTGTATTATTAAACATACTTTAATTATACACACACACACATACAAAAGATATTAACTTCTTTAAAATGTTGAAAACATTTTATTTAAACAGATTTTACCATTATAGATAATTGTGTTACGGCTGATTCATTTTAAATCTAATAGATAATTCCCCCAAAAAAAAAAATGGTGAGAGAACTCTCAAACAAAGATTTTTTGCTTGAGCTCATATTTTGCTAACATATAGAACTGGAAAGATAATTCCTATTTTATTTCAATTTATTTACAAAAACCTCATTTGCCTACATTGTAATCATGCTTCTTCATTTTTTTCTTTCAAGTATCAATGAACTGGACACAAGACAAACATGGATCTGTGTTTTATTATATTTGGAAAGAGTAAAATATCTGTATATTTTTGAAGACTGTTTTACCAACATGTTTAAGATCTGAAAGACTTTTCAAGTTAGAACATTTATACATGATACCAAATTTTATTATGAAACTGTTATTAATCAGTTGATTCATTCTAATGATATACCAAGTGAATTTTAGCTTATTAGTTTTCATTAGAAATATTTCCAATAATTTATTTGGTGATGTGAGATTTTATTATACAATTTAAGTAGATATGTCATGGAAATAATTAATCAACACACTTCAAAGATTACAAATAAAGATAGATTAATATTTTCAGTTTGTAATTTTATTTACAGTGATGTTCACCCTGTACAATGCCCTGGGCCACTCAAGATAGAGAGTTACAGAGTAAGAGTCACAGCTTATGCAGATATGTGGGAAAGATAATGGTTAACCTTAGATTTGAACAGGCTAAGATTGTAGTGATTGGGGAAGCAACCTCTTTGGTGTTGGTTCTACAAGGCAGTGGAGACTATTGCATGTTTCAGAACCCATTCACAAAATAGCAGTACAATAGCGTCCCAATATTATGCTGATAGAATAGCTTCATTTGAAGTTACTTAAAGGTTTGGATCTCCCTGAATATCAATCGGATAACATAAAAACTCAGAAAATATTTGCCTTTCATCAGCCTTGATGAAGAGGCAAATATGCAGAGGAAGATACAAGTCTGATCCCTCAAGTGTACATGTCTTTTCTACCTAGAAATCAAAGTAATAGAACTTCTCCTTGAACCAGAAACATCATACTGAGCTGAGACCTTAGGTACTGAGACTAGCTCGCTCATATATGAGGCCTAAAAGACCCATTGGGAGAAATGAGTGTGAGTGGATTTAATATTAATAGAGGAGTAAGGTTAATTGGACTGGAGATACATTTAGGGTTTGGTGGGGGTCTTTTCTATCTAGTACCTGTGTTAAGTGAGATTACTTAAGGAAATGACATTATGGTATCAACTATTAAGTTTTTAACTTTATATAAGGAAAGCTATATCCTATCAAAATAAAGGTAAGTGGAAATTAAGGTTGGCCTTATTTCACAGAAAAAAAGTTAAAATTACTTGTATAAAAGATCAAATAGCTTACATTTAAGTCTGGTGAATTTTTTGCTTGATATTTTGGCCAAAAGTTCAGGCTAGCCATGCTGCTCAAATTCAAGTGATAATCAACTTTTATGGTAAAAAATCCCCCCCCCCCGACCTCAAAGAAGGCCAGTAACTTGGCAAGGAAGGAATTGATTCAAGAACAATGCATTTTTTTTATATTTTATAAATAAAGTTAATTTTTCACTTCAATAAATGCATCACTACTGACATGATGAGTTTAGTTCAGCAAAATTTCATTAAATGAAGCTACCTATGAATGAAAGAATTATTCTCAAATAACAATTCAGATTATTAAGTGATATGATTCCTTAAAATAGATTAAAAGTGAAATTAAGCAATGAAAGTGGGTCTGCTGAAAAGGGGTGGAGAGAAAAAATAAAAAAATATTAAAATTTCAAACTAATTGTCTCAAAAATACATGGCTTATATTTATGAAAGGCAAATTTTCTGCTTGATATTTTGGCCAAAAGTTCAGGCTAGAGCTGCTGCTTGAATTCAAGTGATAATCAACTTTTATGGCACAAATCCCCACTCCCAATAGAGGGAGCCAAAAAGGCCATTAACTTGGCAATGAAGCAATTGACTCAAGAGACAATAAAATTATAGCTCCTTTCAAGTTGATGTTGATGTCAAGATAAATGCTGACAATTATTGAAAATTATTAGATAATAGGTTTTTTGAGTGTGACAGATTACAAACAAGAAACTTTAACAACTAAATTCATTTAAGACACTGCTCCTTTACTTTCTGCAAAATTGTCTATTGCCTGATGTAACAAAAAACGTTTGAAAAACACCAAAGTAATATTATATTGTCTATCCAATCGAAAATCTATGGTTCATAATTATAAAATATGTATATGAAAATGGAAAACAAAAAACAAGCAAAGAATTCTGCAAAGCAATAAAAATTTGCTGTAAGTAAGGAAGCATGAATATGTAGAAAAATAAATGAATGAAAGATTGATGTAAGTTATAGACTATCAAGGAGATAATATTAACATGTAAAATAATAAAACAATATTTTATTCACATATTACTGTGTTAATCAAATGTATGTTTCTGTGGCTATTATCCTTTGAATTTATATATAAAATATTGATGTTGCACTTAATTTGCCTGCATAATAATACTGAAGACAACTTATTAAAAATATTTGTAATAAGAATAGATATTAAGTGCAGAAACCCACCTGTTATATTTCTCATATGAATATAAGAATATTTTAAAATTTTACCAACATCATTTGGTTAATACCAAGTTTATTGTGAAAACATTGACTGGCATAATAAAATATGACATAAAGTACCTGTGCTTGTAGATGAGAAAAAACCCTGTTTGCAGCACCTGTATACCTGTATATTCACGCATTATGACTGTGAGAAGGTGTTTTATCAGTGTCTATATCAAGAATGTTTTCTCTACATAATTTGTTGTATATAATGATTTTGTTTTTTTATGTCTATGATGTTGTTTCTGAAATGACAAGTAATTGATATAAAAAAAGAACATGCATCTTTTCACAAAATATTTGAAAATTTGTTAAGGCATTAATATTGTTGCTTTTGTTTTAATGTTATAAATTAATAAAGAAGTTATTCTATAGATATATTGGTAAAATAGCATAAATATATAATACTATTTCTTTGGTATAAATATTGGTTGAAATTTACTGTCTCAACAGTTTAAAGATTGTCTTGTAATTTCAGTGTTTTAAAATATATCTTAAATTCCAAGGTAGAGTTTAATTTGAAAATATATGGCTTAAGACAAAAAGGTAGATTTATTGGCAAAGGTACTGATTCAATTATATTTAGAAATAAACCAATGCATGATACTGAGAATGAGTAAACATTGAATCCTTTTAAATCTAAAAAGAAATCACTGTTTAAATGTTTTTTCTCTTTTTATCAAAAATGATTTTTGTCTGTTTATGACAATTTTCTCTTTGTCTTATATAATTAGTTTTTATGTTCTGTATTAGGTGAAATCTTTCAGAAACTACTTCATATGACTGTACATATGTTATTACTGCTGTAGATTTAACAGTAAACATTGCAAGAATTTTATTAAATAATACTTGAATATGTCTAAGACATTTCTTAGCATATATTTATGCTTCTGTATATAAAAAACATGATTAAAAGAAAATAAGAATGCCAATGTTTTTGTTTATCTGTTTTATTATCTGATTATTTAGTATCCAATATTTGTGTATGTCTGTGTGGTGTAACTTAAGTGTGCATTTTTAAGCATATGTTTGGCATTTTTCATTCAATATATATTTATATATTTTATGATGATATTTCAAAGGCAGATTCAAGAGAAATCAGGACATTTTTGTGAGATGAATATTTGAAGAGTGAATATAAAACAGAAATTGAATATAAGAGGGAAAATCTTTAAACCCTAAAAGAGAAAAACAAATACAATATTCTGAAAACAACAAATAAAGTTTTTATTCTTTTTCTTATAAATCAATCTGCAAAAATTATTCTTTTATTTTAATATTATTAAGGATGAGGATCCATATTATTTCAAATAATTTATCTTTTATAGTTTTAAATAAATTGATGTGTGTCTGTGTATGAAATAATGAGTATCTTGAAAGATAATGCAGAAAATCTTATTAAAAAATCAATCTTAATTCTAATTTGTAACAGAAAATGAAGAGATTATTTCTTTTAAATAAATTATTACCACTAATTAAAAACAAATTTTATAAAATAGACAGTGATAAAATAAATCAATAACCTGCAAATGTTGATAAATAAAATTTAATGTGTTTTAAAATCAATTTAAATTTACATATAATTAAAACTGCTCTGTCACTTTTTCAATCTTCCCACTTCTCAACATTTCTCTTTCATTCTCTGCTGACCATTACAAAATATATCCTGACTCATTGAATGATTGGAATGGACTTAAATCAACAGGTGGTGTTAGCAAAATTTATGGGCAATTTGTCATGGACATATTTGTTCCCCACTGGTAATGCCAAATTTTATTAGTACAAAGATATTTTCTGGTAAATGACTTGTTAATAAAACTAAAAACAAATCTCTTTATTATTTCCCTTTTTACACTCTCTATTTTTTTTGTTTTTAATTTGTGTATCTCTCTCTCTCTCTCTCTCTCTCTCTCTCTCACTCAAACTCTTTCTCTTTCTTTCACAAATAGGTAAGTATGCTTAATTTTCTTTTTCCAGATAGCAAAATAAAGTCATGAACTCAAAATTATTTTGTCATTAAGAACTGAAAATTTTGAATTCTGGAAAATTTTCTTACTTTTATTTTTGTATTTGTGTTTTAGTTACAGAATGTTTGATTAATGCAATTTTATTAATTAATGACATAATATGCGTATCATATGTAATGACAGCACCATTTAACTCTTTCAAATCACCTGGGACATATATGTCCCACAGATGTTTTCCTGCAGGACACAATTATCTCAAAAAGATATGGGATAAAGGGGACATAGAGTCCCATTGCTATAGTTATAATAATACATTCAATAATATTATTTTTCTAAGTCAAAGTCATTTAGATATGTCTACTGAAATGAACAATAATATTTTTTTGCTGTATACATCAGTTACATGAATGTAGACTTGAAAGGGTTAAAGTATATGCATTATTAATTTGGTCAATACAAATATTTAACAATATGTTTTATAATCATACTTGTCTCGAGAATTCATTGAAACCTTTGACGAAAAATTATTGACTTATTCTTCATGATTTCATGATTATTCAAGCTGAATTGCAATCTTCAGGTTCATTGACTAGCATTTATTTTACACCTTTTAATTTAGACTGTTTAAAATTGTTCATATATACAAACAAGAAAAAAAGAAGCCAGTTTATGGTCATCTTATAGATAGCTAAATACACAGAGGTTACTAGTTTTTCTTCTTATAAAAGAATCTGCATTTCATTATGAAAAGGGCATTGAAAACCAGTCATAAAGTTGAGAAGAGAGCAAGATTTAAGTGAAGATGAAAAAGAAGCTTCTTAGAATTCTAGACCCATAATTATCTAACAATGCTGAAAAACTCTTTTGAAGGGTAAGAGTTGAAGGTGGAAGAGAAATCTTGGTAGGGCCACAGTTAATGCAACTATTGATCCATCTCATTCAAAGTTGTACCCCTAAAAGTGTGTGTAAAGAGAGAAAGGAGGAATGAAAGTGATAGAGATACTGATTCATTGGTTAACTTGAATGTCAAATTGATATTTCTTTCTCAGAATATTATACCTTATGCTTTAAGTGATTTTATCAATTTTCGTTCTCTTCTTATGATCTTTATTTTTTTTTAAACAAATGGCCAGCATCAGAAGAATACCAGAAATAAAAAGTAAAACATAGGTATTTTGGATAAAGAAAAATATTGATTTAAACTCTAAAGTTTTCTTTCTTTCTTTCTAATAATCTTTATAGTTTCAATTATTTAAAGGACTATTTTTTTTGGAATTTATGTGCCAATAATTAGCAAAAATTGGAGGGGAAAGTTAATTTGAATAAAGGAGACATAAAATAGAAATGCCAAAAGAAAGCAAGAAGAGACAAGACAAAACAGAAGACCAAAGTACAAGAAAAGGAAAGATAGTGAGGATCTTCACTTTTATTATGACATAAAAGAAGGTAACTTAGAACAGTGATTCAACAATGTTGGTCTTTGAGTCAACACTTCCAGAGATTTGTTTGGTGACATAATAGGTATCACAAGTCTGTGTTTTTCTTCTTTCTGTCTTCTGATAAATACCTCAATATTATCTTGTAGCTGCTACTATAATCTATCTGTTGATTCAGCAGCTTTATTTGTTCTGCAGGCAGACATTTCCTGTTTACTCATTCTCTTTCAGGCCTAATTTGAAAATCCTTAAATAATATCTGTCTCTGTTCACAGAAACACCAACATTGATATGACCTTACCTCAGCCACATAACAAGGTAAAAATATGTTTTTTAACAAGATTTTCATAAACCTTTGTGCATTGCTGAGAGTGTATTAGAATTTCTAAAGAAATATTAACATTAAAGGCAAAAAGTTTGGAGACATCTTGCATTTCTTTAAAAAAACACCTTAAAATGAAATACTTTGTATTTTTTTTTTAAAGTAAGAGATAAAATTTCAGTAGCTACAGTGTATTTGATTTAATTTTGACAAACATAAGTACTTGACTATACAAAAATATCATACGACTGCATCATATTTTGTTTTCATCAATAAAACTACAACCTGTCTTAATTAAAGCTTTACAAATTTTTAATATTCTTTCCAACAATTTTTGAGTAAAAGTAGATGGCAGACCTTTCCAAGCATTCTACAAGCACTGAACTCTCCTATCCAATTCATCTCATACTAATTCAATGGAAGAGGTCAGAAGATTGAGACAGCTAAGTCATAATTTCCAAAATTTTGTTCCTTTTTTTGACTCGGGGGGTAATTTTGAAATAATTTAGAAGTATTTTAGATCATTGTTGTGTTAAAAGATTAATTTTTTCCAGTTATGCATAATCCAGATTGTATAGCATGTCTTTGAAAAATCAAATGATAATACTTTTTTTCATGATTTCCATATTATTATTATTAGCACATATTACAGTTTCCAATCTTTTAAGACAAGTTGGAATTAGATTTTTGATTTTATCAAAGTTCATTTTATTCAATTCAATATTATTCCAGTTTTTGAGGAATTGTCAGATTTCTCTCATGCAAAATCCTCTTTAGTTCCATTTTAATAGACATTCAAATATCCTGCAAACTGTAGACTAAAATGAGCATTCAAATATTTTGATTTGTTATCCTTTCATCATTTTTGTGTAGTTTTTTGACATGAATTTAGGATAACTACCAAATGTTAGAATAGCTAAATATTTCCCATTCTTAATTTTCTTGCAAACAATTTTAAATTTTCTTTAATGATATTTTGGTATTGATCAACATTCATTTTGCCATTTATTTTGACAAAATGACCACAGCCTTTGGTACTTATACCCCTCCCAGATATCAGGGATCTGCTTCCATGATTTACATTTGGTATGGTAAAACTTTCTTGTTTTATTCCATAACAAACAAAATGTTTGTAATTTTCTAGTTTTAGTGGAGATATTGATCCCTGTTACCTGGAAATTGGATGATGTCACATGAAGCCTTTTCTTAATTTCTTGTATCTGGGGCATTACTCTTGCTTTGCTAGCCATGATCCTGGTTTACTGACAACAGAACCATTTGATTTCAACTTATCTAGTACCAATCTTAAAGTATGATTTGGCACTTTTAGAGCTGAGCATATATTCTTGCATGACTTGGCTCCATTGTGCACACTGCGTAAAGAGGCATAAAAAGTCATAATGGACTGAATGTTTATACTTTTGTCCCTATTATAATCTTTAAAATGTTAACTAAAACTATATTTTGTTTTCAGGTTCACATTAATATTGTAGTGTAAATAATTTACACAGGCATTATGAAAAAATTACACATTTTATGAAAATCTCTTGGCCCTGGATTGAAATAAAAATTGTTTCTACAAATCTAAATTTGATGCAATGAATGAACACTTGAAATAGAACTTAAAACTTATACTTCACAATTGATCTATGCCAAAAAAAGAATGTTATCATTTTACAGTTTGTTTGTAAAGAGAGCAACTAAAAGAAAAAGAAATCTTGAATTCTGGAAGCTTTTATTGTCCTGTAAAGCAGGATCTGTCTTTTGTTGTTTTTACATTACAAGTTGATAACTCATAAAATTACTTTAATTGACCAGCATATGTCTTTTGTTTTCCAGTGATATATCTGGAAATAATGTCTAAAAACGTTTGTAAAACATATCTCATGATTTCTTTGCTTGTTCTAGTCCTGCTGAGTTGAATAGATGTATAAAGGACTACCAAGTTTGAATAGACCGTTTTTCATTAGTCAACTAAAACTACTAATGCTCTACCTGTGAATAATATAAAAAGAGATCTAAAAGAAATCTCATAAATTCTATTTTAAGCTTTTTACAAGTGGCCACATTTTTTTGTGTAATACATTGGTGTACTGTATTGAAGGTTATTTTGAGTGTATTTTGGTTAATGGACTTTATTCCCAAGTAAAATAGACAATTTATGACTTTTCTTGACTGCTTTAAATCTCTGAGTCTTTTATCCAAAGAAGGATGCATGAAATATGATTCTACCAATGTTCTGATTTGGGAATTTTCACATCTTGAAATTAACTTACAAAATCAACTTAGCAAATATTTTGGATGGACCACATTAATTGCTTTTTCCATTTACATATTTATATGATAGAAAACAAATTTAAAGACCACACAAATGATTTTTATATTGAGACTTTCAATTTAAATGTCAGATAAAATTATCTATAAAAAAATATTATGCACATTGTTTCTAATGAGAGGCCAAACATTTTTTTTCATATCAAGCATTAAATTCTTAACAAAATCTTTTGTCATAGCACATCTTGGTAGATAAAAAATTAAAAAGAATAATTTGAGCAAATATTACTTTCATGGTTAAGTGATAAAGGATAATTATTGCAAGAACAGTTATACGACTGTCACTGTTTTAATCTTATGCATAACAGATACAAGCACAGAAAGAATGGAATTTGAATATGTCTTCAAAAATGTTGAAGTAATCAAATAAAAAAAACACAATGTGGAAGAGAAAACATTTAGAAATTAACCATACATCACTTCATAGTTTCTCTTTATTCCTTGTGATATCTTTTTTTCATTTATTTAGTAGATAAAGGCTTAGTAAATACTTTTACACAAAAAGTATATGAAAATTTTTAAAAAGCTACTATAACATTTTTGTTTCTTGAAGTAAAATTTAAAACCATAAAATTCATCAAATTTACACTGATACTCAGAAAAACATTTAGACTTTAGAATTGACAAATGCATTCATTTAATTTTTTTTTTTTTTCAAAACAAATTTTTCCTTGAATGATATTTTTTAATATAAATTTTATGGAAAATGGGAACAAAAAGGACACTTATACTTAGTATCAGAAGAGGCACTTAGCATTTCTGATAACTTAATGAGAAAAGAGGGCCTGGAGAATTTGACACTCCCAGGACATAGAAGACAATAAGGGCAGAGGGAAATAGTAAGTAACCTACTTTAACAAGCTTGTGTAAATGGATGGTAGAACAGGGATGAGGAAGGATAGTAAAAAGACACAGCATATAAAAGAAGTACGATGTCCCATCATTTGTCTAAGGCAGTTTCAGTTGAGAATTAGTATTTTTGATTTTGAAAAATTTATTTACAAATAATTTTTTTTTAAATTGAAGAAATTAGATGCATTTTTTATTTTATTTTTCATTTCTCAGTTTTTTTTTGTTTTTTTTTTTTTAGCATTTCACCCCAAGCAAGGTGGGAGTGCCACTAGCATGCAAGAGGATGCAGAGAGTCAAAGTAAGAGAAAAGAGGGGTGTTTGAGAAAAGGATAAAAAGAAGAACAGGGATCAAGATCAAGGCATCAGAAGATGTCGATTGACATTACATTTAAATTTTTGAAGATTATAGTTATCAGGGAAGCAAGTAAAAGGAAGGACATTCCACTATTGGGAAGTGTGATAGAAGAAACTGTTGGAGTAGAAGAGGCAGTAAAAGGGTGCAACCTAGTTAGCATGCTTAAATTCATGATTGGGGTACCAGTGAAAATAGCTCATCAGAACACTTTCCATGAAAATATTTGTAGAAAAGACAGAGGGAAGCCACATCACATTTATGAGAAAGTGAGTGTGGTTGAGATGCCAGGACAGGAACTATCACAATGCATATCCCTGCAGTAGATGTAGCTATTGATTCAATGTTATCAAATTTTGGTTGATTTCATTTTTTATTTAAATGGTAAAACATTTGTCTTCATATTTCTACTTAATTTATATTTGCTTTAAATGTTTTTCTTTCTTCCAATTTTTCTTCATATTTTAAATTAATTATTTTAAAGGGTATTATTCATTTAGAATTCTTAAAATGCAATGAAACAATAATGCATATTTATACATCTAGCAGCTGCAATATATCCATGATGCTTTGGTTGAAAAACATCCAGTGCTCTTCAATAGGTAAAATGTTCTTCTGATTTTTAACAACACAAGGCCACATACAGTAAGAATAACACAGAAAAAAATGAACATATTTGGTTTATTTTAGCCCATTTGCCATTTTCCCTTGACTTTGCATCAACCAATTATTACCTTTTTTTGATTGCTGAAAAATGCTTTGAAGGAGAAAACTTGCTCTCATGAAAACCAAATTCAAGAGTTCATTGAAAACATTATACATAAAACATGAAGTTTATGCAAAAGCTATTGAAGAGTTGCCTGATAAGTGGCAACACATCATTGCAAATAATGTTAAATATATAATCAAATAAAACATAATTGTACTTTATTACTTTAGTTTTTGAAGAATAAAGTTGATAAATAAAAAGGGAAATTGTTTATAATTCATCCTAATAGAAAATGAGAAGAAATGTCTTCTCTCTATTTTACAATTTTCTTTTTCTATAGTATTATTATCATCTTACAGTTTCTTTTTATAATTGATAGTAATCATCTTCATTGATAGTTCTCCTACCAAATAACTTAACGTCTAGTATGTTAAAGTAAAATCTATCTTACATATTTGTAAGTCTACCATTTGCCCATGCTTTGAATATAGCTGCCACATCTGGTCTGGTGCTCCTGCTATATATTTAGAGATCCTTGATAAAATCCAAAGAAGATTCTACAATGTCATCTCAGCTGCAGTCATTTTCACATTGCTGTAACTTAGTTTCGCTGTGCCTTTTCTATAAATACTTTCATGTTAATTGTTCTGATGAGCTTTCCTCTTTGGTACTAAGACTTTAGGAATTTAAGCGCAGTACTAGATTAGTGGCAAGGTCTTGTCATTTTACTGTTGAAATGGTTAGATATAACCATAAGTTCTAGGCTAACATTTTTTCCTCTTGAAATTCTTACTTGTGGAGCTCTCTTCCAGCCTCTTGCTTTCCAGTCAACTTTGATCTTCAATAATTTAAATGCAATGTCAATCATTATCTTTTGCCTTAATTCTTGTTCTTTTATTGTTTTCTTTCCTTAATGTTCTAGGCTAACAGTTTTTCCTATCACACTTTTCACTTGTGAAACTCTCTTCTGGCTTGGTTTCCAGTTGTGTCAATTGTTATCTTCTGTTTTCTTAATTTCTGTTCTTTAATTGTTCCCACTCCTTAATAATGCTTTTCTTTTTCTCATATTCTTCCCCACTCAATACCCCCCAGCATCTTAGTGGTCTTGTTTCCTTGTTTGAGGTGAAATGATTAAAAAAAAAAGAAGACTTGAGTCTTTCATCTAAGGTCCCAAAGAGATAAAGAATGAAAGCAAGCTGTATTAAGAACAGTATAACATCTTTATTCAATGGCTACTGTACAGGAAGAGATTAGTATATCCAAGGGACAGGAAGAGTCCACAAGGTAGCAGACATAACTATGAGTAGTCAATTACATACATAATGAGTGATAATACTGCAACAAATAGAAGTTGTATCCATGCTTCTGAAAGATACTTGATCAAAACAACATTAAGAAAAAACAGTAGGATAGAAATTCTTTAGTTAACATAATTTACAAGAGCATTATCAATGAAACAATTTAAAAACAACCTTTAATATATATATGTTCATCTGTCTGTATGTATATTTCTAATCATATACCTATTAGAATAAATTCAAAATATGTCATTCACATTCTTCTTCTTCTTTATGTGCTGTGTCTCCTCAGGACATTGGTGATCATGGTCCTCCCCATTTTCCTGTCCTTTGTAACTCTTAATAAATTTTGTCTTTTTATTATTTCCCCTGTACCTTGTTCTACCATCCATTTACTCAACCCCACTAAGTATGTTATATGTTGTTTTCCTTTTGTCTCTCTTGCCTTCAATTTGTCCTGTAAGTATCAGATTTTTCAAGCAAAGTTTTTCTGTTCCTTAATATTCTGCTTAGTTTTTGGAATGCATATTTCACTATCCCAATGCACCTTTGGATTTCAGTGTTGCACTTTATATCATCTGTTAAAACACTTCCCACATATTTAAATTTTTGTACTTGTTTAACAACCATACATTCTGTATTCTTGCAATTGATATTTAATCTTTTCTCCTTTCTTTCCTTCACTACACTCTGTAGGTGTTTTTGTAATTTCTTTCTATATCTGCTATCAACACTGTGTCATCTGTATATCTTATGTGGCTAAGATTGTGGCAACCAAATAATGAATCCTGGTAGGACTTACAATTCTCCCAGAATTGCCTCATTGTTGAACAAGTCCAGTAAGAAAACACATCCATGCCTTACAACACTTTCTATTTTTGTATATCTGCTGAACACATTTTCTATCCATATGCAAGCGGTTTGCTACCAGTATAAGTTCTTTATAATTCTAATATCCTTCCCAAATATGTCAAGGGTTGCTAAGCAGCTTGACCAGATCTTTGTGGCATACTTTATTGAATGCCTTTGCATAATCTATAAAGCACAGGTACATGTCCTTCAGCATTTGTATTGGTTTTTTGATAATATTCTGTGTAAAAATATTGTGTCCCTTTTTTCTGTGTCTTAGATGTACCCTCACTCTTCTAGTCTTATTTCCAGCCTAATTCTGCTTCATGCTATATTTATCAGAATTTGGATGAAATGTTTTGTTATATGGCTCATTAGGCTGATTATCAATGAAGTTCACATTCGTTTGCACATGGCTTCTTAGGCAGTGCTATGAAAATAGATCTACTTAGGTCTTCCGATATATCACCACTTTTATAGATTTCATTTATTATTTCTGTGATCTTGTCTATGCCAAAATCATCTAGGGCTGCCAGCATCTCTATTACAATTCTGCCTGACCCTTCCACTTTAGCTAGTTCAGATTCCACTTCAGATTTTAATATTTCCACTCCTTCAATATTTCTGTGTATTGCCAGTTGTTCTCTTTCATCATGGGAGAGTTCTCTAATATATTCATTCCATCTATGAAGCATTTTTCTTTCTTAAATATCATTGTTCTGTCCTTGGATTTTATACATCTTGTTGATCAGCATATCTTTTGCCATTCACATTACTAATCCTTTATTTTTATGGATATGTATCTATTAAAAGGATTCATAAATATGTCTATATACACATGCACATTAAATATTTCCATTTTTCAGGATAGCAAAGGAAAAACTACAACATTTTCAGTTCAAAAATATAAGAATAAATTTAACTTTTCTGACTTGAAAACATTTGATTAAACAAGTGCTTCAACAAGTATTTAAAATAAAAGAATAAGTAAATACTGAATTAAGCTTCTATTCTGACCTAAACAATGTATATTCAGAACTTTTAAGTCTATAAAATACAAGAAGAAATTTTAAGGAGAATTCTTTGGAGAACAATCAACAATCAATACCTGTATGTAGTCTATTCTTAAAATTTTACTTTTACTTTAAACTGGTAATTTTATTGCTGCACATTCTCTTGATATAGAAGATAGCATGAATTTTGCTCACCATGCAAACAGGTGATCTTCCTATAATTTGATTGTTTCAAAAATGGAGATAAGCAAAAATACAAGTAAATACTGGTGTGCATCTCACAGATAGTTTATATTCAACTACATTCTTTGTTTAATAACATAATTTATATCTTTGAGGATTTTCTTATTTAATTTGATTTAGATACTGAATCCTTCTTGAAACTTTCTTAGATAAAGTTGTTTATTTTGTCTTTGTTGTTGGTTCATTTAAATTTATGACTCTTATTACTTTTTATCTTGTATACTAAACTGAACTCTTCAAGGACTTAATAGCATGTTCAAGTTGAAAGAGTCAAAAGTTATTCTAATTTTTCTTGATATCATATTTTAAAATTTTAACTAGCATCAAATGGAAAAGAATATCCCAATATAGATCTAATACATAAAATCAATGCATTTGGCATTAAACAGAAAATAAGATTTTGAAAGTGTTTTCAATGTATTTTTACCATGGGCAGGAATTGAAGGTTGGGGTACAGATTCTAAGATTCTATTACCAATCCAAAGCAATAGTAGCAAAAATGCACTATATGAGCTAATAGAAAAAAAAACATAAAGATCTACTCAGTGGCTAATTTCAAATCTGACAATGTTAGTGGCTTCAATATGAAAAAAATAAAACACACATTCTAGTTGTTGACTCTGATAAGGTAAATATATTGAATCCCCCACCCTGAGCACTTTCCTAAAAAATCCCAATGCAATTTCCTTACACACAGATTTGTCTTTCATTCCTACTTTAAGACACATAGGCAAAACACTTTGTAAAGTTTCCCACTTTGTCATATCAATACCTTAGGTAATGAATATGCATACACCAGGGTTCCCCCTCACAGTAATATGATTGGCTGGTGTCAGCCATAAATACAGACTGATGTGGAGGTACATGAATGACGCCTATTGTCTTCAACTATTACCTACACCTATTGCCTACCACTACGACAAGGACCAGTCCATTACAGTTACCTGCTAGATTGTCCTATTCGGTTACAGTAGTCAACCACCACTTTGCTACTTTGAACAAATATATCCCTTTCCGGGATATATCATTACCCACACACAAAAAAACACACACACAGAGATAGATATAATATTTATATATATATATATATATATATATATATATATATATATATATATATTTTTTTTTTTTACACAAAACACTTTACAAATAATTTCCATAAACAGAAATTTGAGAAAATTTAAAAAGCATTAATTCAAAAAAATAAATAGTTTTATGTCTTTATTTTTACACATACAAGTAATATATATATATATATATATATATATATATATATATATATATATATATATATATACCTTTTACAAAACTAAAATTGGCCAACAAACCAGACAAAACATAACAACCAAAGCAGACTACACCCAAGGAAAAGACAAAAATAATAAAAAATAGAAATAATAACAAAATAGAAGAAAAAACCCATGTTTCACATGTGAACAGTTTACAAACAGAATTGCTCATAACCATTTTTTGTTTAGTCAAAAGTGCAATTTTTAATTGCACTGAAACGAAGTCTCATCTCTGTATGTGAGTAAATTGTTTTGTCTATATGAAAAATTATAATAAACAATTATTGCTCTACTATCAGATTGAGCCTTTTTTTGAAAGGCTCAATACTGATAATAAAACAATTTCTTCGCCTTAATGATTATACAGTAACTTATATATTATTATTTTCTTCTCATTACATTTGTATATGTATATATATATATTTATACAATTTCATTAAATAATATAAACAAGTGTTGTCTATTTATTTTTATGTAAAAATTTTAAAATCTTCTGATAAGTTTTTAACATTATCATTAACCGAAAAAAAGAAATTCACAATAATTATCCATTAAATTTAATAAAATCTAAGGCTAATATTTTCAAGCCATTATCAAAGATTAATACAAACATATCAAACAATATCAAAGACCGACATGTGATGATATAGTCTGTTGATTTTGTTTACTGTGGATCAACTAAGGCCTAATCAAAATGAAAGAACATAATAAATAAAACGATAAAAGCAAAAATATGGTTGTCTCAAAAAATAATCACTTCACACTTTATTTGATAATATTTAAGAACATTTTTTACAAACCTTACGTCAAATTAAAAAATTTGTATGTCAATAACAACATTTGTCTAATTATTTAATGAAATTAATTTTAAAATATGGAAAAACAAATAAAATTTAAGTGATATAATTTAAAAAGATATATATATATATATATATATATATATGAATCCTTTAAAATAAATAGTTGTATTAAATCTTTTCTAGCTGGATATGAACATGGCCATGGTGTTAAATATAAAGAACTTGACACACACACATAAAAAATACATTGAAAAAGAAAGGGTAGCAGGAAAAATAGCAGACATTATCAGTTGTGGCTAAATAAATATAGTGTTATTCACAAACAACATCTGCTATGAAAAATTATTCATCCATTTTCTTTCTAGAGTTGAACTTTTAGGACTAAATTTTGAACAGAAAAAATCCATAAAAATATTAATAAAAATAAACAATTTAAACAGAAAAATAATAAAAAAAACAGTAAAAATGCCAAAGAGAATTCTCCATAAAAGATACTAGAACAAACAAAATTTCACTTAATAAAATATATATATTAAAAATATCAAAAAAAACAAAAAGTATGATATAAACTGAGTTGAAGTTTTCTTGTAAAACAAGATTTTTCATAACATTTTCTCTTGATCCTTTTCTAGAGTTCAGCCGGATCAGTAAATGTTTGGGTCAGTTTTTAGCCTAAGCTACTTTTCTCTTTGCTTTCAAGTTTTGGTCCAGATGGTAAATATGTAACTTGTTTTGCTTGGATTCAGAAGATTTGGGGTCTTGTGCTGTCAATGTACAAGAGAAAATACTTTAATACTTTTTCCTTGGGGTAGCTCATTATTGAAACTAAGAAAAACACTTGTCATAGTTGGACAACTACTTTAAAGATGCAAAATAAACATGGTTTATACACAACAAATTTTAGTTAACTAAGCTAGATTGTACAAATAAAATTAAGACATCTTTGGATCATGGAGATTGAATGCAATCTTTACATTGCTGTTATGATTCATGCTTAGAATTTTAAGAAATTCTTTTGGCAAAAGGGCTCAATAGAGCAATTTGAATGATATTTTATTTAATTCAATCATATACCAAAATGCAAAGATAAAAATAAGTTTTTGGCTTTCAGACAATGCAACATGTGTTTTGTAAACTGCATTAACCTTTATATTTTATGTTTTTATATCACAGTTTGGAGAGATCAAAGTAGAAATTCTTGGCTGGCTTTGTATCAAATTTACCTTTTATATTAATTTTTTTATATATTTTTAAAGAAAGAGAATAATATATAGACAGTTTAAAGGTTAAAAAAACTTATTCAGTTTACAACTTCCATCACAATAGTTAAATTTGATGAGTCAGTGAGGGTCATATAAAAATGACATATCTCTATTAAAAGTAAGTTGAGTACAATACTCTCACCCTATCCAAATTAACCTCTTGCTTTGCTGTTGGGGTTTCAGCTTTAAATACTTTTTCATGACATGGGCAATCATGCCTCAATAAAACTTTCTGTTCGTTGTAGCTCAAAGCAATGCCTAACACTTTATACTTTGTTACTAACATTTTTTTTTTGTTTTGACATATTGTTTAGTTTCTACTTTTTGCTATTTCAATAGCATTCAGTTAATAAAAAATAGCATTTCTTGTTCCAGTGTCTTGAACAAAGCCACATTGTTCTTGTTCTATTTCCAGTCTAATTATAAAACAAGCTCTATTAATTAGAATTCTAATAAGTTATGTGAGTTATTAAACTGCTGGTCCAATACAGTTGGATTTAAATATACAATCAATACTAATAAACACATAGCTATGTACAGATGTAATCCTTGAAATATTAAATGTAATTTAAAAGTAACAACACTCTTTGCATATATTTGCAGGTAAGCATAATTTTATCATCTAATATATATATATATATATATATATATATATATATATATTATAAATTAACTGATTTAAAATATGGTTTCTTCGCTACACAGAAATTACCATGTTTTAAAAACTGAAGCTAAAAACTTCAAATTTAATTATATAATTACATCAAAGGCTTTAGTTCTGTTTCATCCTCAAGCAAATTTTGGAATAACTTATTTTTAAATTTACTGAGTTTTAAATGCACATATAATTCATATTTCTTGTTTCCAAGGATACAGAGAAATCCAATCATTTAGACAGGGGTGGTAGCGTGTTCATTTTTATTAACTATTGTTGTATCAATTATGTTATGTTCGAAAAAGACATTTAGGGAGGGTACGGGTGCATTTTTCAACGAATTTTTGACATCCGTTCAATGCATGTTGTCTGTTTTTTTTTATTAATGACAAAAATTTTTCTTGCATTTTTTCCGTTGTTAAATTCAATCTTGTATATATATATATATATATATATATATATATATATATATATATATATAAAAAAATCCCAATACCAATGTTTTATATATACACCTAAATCTAATCATACTCCATCTATAATTAAGTATATACCTTTATCTATCAAAAAAAAATAAGTACAAATTCAGCAAATGAGAAGATTTTCTATGAACATATTAATTTCTATAATAAAGCTCTAAAAAATAGTGGCTACAAAACCCAAAACTAAAATATAAAAAAGGAAAATAGAAAGCATAGAAAAAAACAAGTAGAAAAATAATTTGGTATACACCCCATACAACCAAATGGTAAAGAACAAATTAGGACAAAAATTCCTTGCGTTAATCTTTAAGCACTTTCCTAAAGATAGTAAACTAAGTAATATTTTCTATAAAAAATACACTAAAATTAAGTTACAGCTGTACTGAAAACTTAGAAAAAATTATTAAGAAACATAATGCTAATATCTTGAATAAACACTTAGACTAAAATCAAAGAAGTTTAGAGAATATAAAAATAAATGAAGATAAACAAAAATTATGTAACTGTAGAAATCCTCATGATTGCAGAAATAATCTCCAATCTTGAATTTTGTACTCTTGGATTTTTTTAAAAAAGGTACCAGGCATTCCTTTTCTTCTTTCTGTTTTGCATTATCTCCCTTTCATCATAGAAAATTGTCTCTTTTTTAACAGTGGATTAAAAAAAAACTCCATTTTATAAAAATTCAAATATAAGCCTAAATTGTTCACATTAATATAACTGTAAATTTGTGTATAAAAATGTTGTTTGACAGGTTTATTGTAACTTAGAACAAATGAAATCGAGGAAAGAAAGATTTCACTTACTCATTTGCTTTTAGTGATATTAAAGCTAACACATATATTTGTATAGCAAATGCTAAGTCTTTTATAAGAAAAAATCACCAAAGAGTAAGAGATATGTGAATTATACTCTTGAAATTTAACAATTTCATTAAAATATTTTCTATTTTGATTCTGCTTTTCCATTGACCAAATATCACATTTTGTTGAAAAATGTAATATTATCAAAGCTGACTTTTTTCATTTTTACTTTTACTTTCTTCATTATAGAGGCTTCAAACAGGAGAAAAAAATCAAGAAGATTATTATCTTGTTATAAAAATGTGTATTCAGGTTGTTTTATTTCCTTTCTTAAATCAAAGGAAAATACTTTCAAATTTTACACTTTCTCCTCTTGTGCAAATTTTAGGTTAACATGTACAACTCAATACTATTATTCTACTGAACTTATTTATAACAACCTGTGATAATTAGCATTATTTAAGGAGAAATCTTCTTATATATGTTTTAATAATATCAACTTTTTAATTGGTCATGAGAAAACTAGAAACTCTATTTAGAAAAGACATTAGAATAATCCAGAACTCATACAGGTAGCAACTACATGCTTACGGATAGAAAAGAAATTGAGTAGATAGACAAACATAGAGAGGGGCATAAGACAAGGATGTATCTGCTCTCCAGATTTATTCAACCTCTACTGCAAGGATATCCTAAAGGAACTGGAGACCCTATCAGGATTTATTATTGGTGGGCTTAATGTTAACAATATGTAGATGACACTATTTTGATGACTGACTTGTTAAGGAAACTGAAAAATCTCCTAGAGAGCATAGTAAAAGAAAGCGAGAAAAAAGACTAACCATCAACTGCAATAAGATAGAAAGTATGGTCATCAGCAAGCGAAAAAGCCCAAAATATAAGTTACAAAATGAAGATGTTAAAATTAAGCAGGTGCAGAAGTTTAAATATCTTTTTAACAGAGGGTAGAAAATGTAATGCTGAGATTCAAACACATATTGGACTAGGAAAATAAGCATTCCAAAGCTAAAGAAAGTGCTGAGAAATGGAAAAAATTGTTAGAAACAAAGAAAAGAGTGCTGGATTGCTATGTGATATCCATCCTGTTATATGACAGTGAATGCTGGACAATCTCCTCACATATGAGGAAAAACTAGAGGCAGCAGAAATGTGGTTCTACAGAAGGATACTGAGATTTCCATGGACAGAGTGAGTAAGCAACAAGGAAGTCTGGAAGAAAATGGTAATGGAAAGAACATTTATACTTAGAATCAGGAAAAGAAATTATTTAGGCACATAATGAGGAAGGAGGGCTTGGAAAACTTGACCCTCACATGATATATTGAGGGCAAGAGAGATAAGGAAAGGCAGTAAACCTGTTGAATTTATGTGAATGGGTGGCAGAATTGTGGGGAGACTTAGCAACAGAAGAAAAACTGCTAAGGGCCAGAAGGGATAGAAAGTCATAGATTACCATGGTTGCCTATGTTCAGAAGGGATACAGCACACAGCAGAAGGAGAAAAAGAATCATTAAGATCCAAATTTTGTATTTTCTTTTCTATCAGGAATCAGGTAATGATACTTAGAATTTTTGCTCTCTCTCTCCCCCCCTCTCTCTCTATACAAATTTTCTTCTCATTGTCGATTCAAGGATCAGATCAAAAGCACCTTGATGAGGACAGAAATTGATTTAGTTAATTGGGAGTGGAAGTTGCAGAAAGAACCAATTGGAGAAGAGCAATCCACAAAAAATATCCTTTGAAAACACCAGAAGACAAATAAAATAGACAAAGAGATCCCAAAGAAAAGCCAGAGCTCTCCATCCCCTGAACCCTCCAACTTTAACATGTGGTGACTGAAGATGTCTCTTCAGATCTAACATAGGACTCATTTCATACAGAAGGAAATGTTGATACTCAGCAACAAGTTCCACAACAACAACTCATGTAAAAACTGCTGTCATTTTTTGTTATAAATTTAAGGAAAAATCTAAAATATAGTAACTCAGTCTTAAAGTGTGATGAAGAAAATTATAGAAAGGTTGCATAAAAATTATCAATGAAAAATGATTTGTATGCATATGCATGTGTATAAATGTGTGTGTGTGTAAGAGAGAGAGAGAGAAATAATATATACACATGCTCATATTGTATTATGATAATAAATGGCAATTCACTGCATAGTGCATTTTTTAATTCATGAATTTTGCATGTATGTAGTTGTTTAAATATTGCTGTTTATATATTTCTGTACTTGCAGGTATTTCTTGATAACACACACACACACACACACATATATATATATATATATATGTGTGTGTGTGTGCATGTGTATGTTATATATGTTATATTTTAATCTCAAACATAGAAGTTGCTTTTGTAAAAAATAAGGAGGGTATGAGAGTGATAAACTCAGTGGAAAATCACTTTCATGAAAAATAATCTTTGCTCTATATAATGGCTGTCTTATTTCTTATTTGAAGAAAATTCCATATATTTCTTTTTAAAGATTATAATATCATTATTTCTACTTATTGTTTCCATTAATTGAATATTACTGTGTACTACTGTAGTTCTTGTCTTATGTTTATAAACATTAGGTTATGACAATTGTTACAGACATTGTCATAAAATTCCTAGATTTATATTCCATTTGTGAATTTCTGTTCCATTGTTTTCATTTTTTTTTAATATTGTGTCCTTTCAAGATATAGATGATTCTGGTTTCTCATAGATTCCTTTTCTTTGTTATCTGTGAATTACTGTGCATTCTTGGGAAAGATGGTGGATTGGTTTCCTGTTGCCTTCTCCATAATTTGGAATTCAGAATTTTCCTTCTCTTTTACTGGTTTTGCTACCAAAGACAAAAAGTCCAGTCTAGCCTGCAATTTAACTCAGAGCTAGAGACTAATGTTTTTAGTAATTCAATATTATTGCTATTATTTTTCTTTCCTCTTTTCATTTTAATGAAAAGAATAACTTGTAATCTGTAAAAATGGGAACAAAATGATTTCATCACAATATCTCTTGTATCATGTTGCACAAATTCTACAGAATAAGCCTTTGAAATATTTGAAAACTTGATGGAATTTTGGATGCAGCACAAATGATACTACATGTGTTGCATTCAAAATTCCATCAAGTAAATAGCACTTCAGATAAAAATTAAAATGAACATTCTGATCATATCCCTTAACTTTCAATCTGAAATTTCTCTCTATCATGTATTATATAATCATTCTGTCTTAAAAAATCATATCAGCTATGTTGCACTTTTGGGTTTGAAATAGTCATCTCAGTTTTATCAGTTTTTCAATTATTTTTATTTCTTAGTTTATAGTTTATAAAAAGAATTATTCATAAACCGTTTTTTTTTTCTCATTATTTACATTCTTTGGACTATTGTCCTCATCTTTGTTGCCATATTTATTATGTTTCGTCCATTGTACACTCCGGCCTTCTTTTTTCTTTTCTATTTATTAATCCTATATTCTATCATTACTGTTCACATAATATAATTATGCTTTTAACTAATCTACATATTTTGACATATTTATCAGTCAGTTTACTTAAGATGATATATTAATATCTCAGTCAATCTAATGGCTACAAAAATATTTTTATTATGGCTTGCTTTAGAAACTTAATGATAATTACTCTTACAATAGAAAAAAGATGCATTCATCAGCATAAAAAAGTTTTATTGATAATATTTAAAGAATTTTTTCTACTTAATATTTGTTACATACATTGAATACTAGGAAACTTCAAATATTAATTATCTCTTGTTAATCAAATATTTTATATTGTGATGATCTTTAAACTGACATCTGTTCATAATGCCTCTCTCTTTCTGTATATATATATATATATTTACAAATATAAATGACAATAGCAAAACTATAGTTATTGCTGATGCATTTCGTCTGGACGAAACGCGTCAGCAATAACTACAGTTTCCCTATTGTAATTTATATTTATAAATATTGTCTTTACTACAGGTTAACTCTGAGAAATTTTCATATATATATATATATATATATATATATATATATATATATATATATATATTAAATAGAAGAAAATGAAATAAAATTGTTTTAGGCTAAATCAAAGACTTTTCAGTTGGTTATTCAAGACTTACCCTATGCTATCAATGCAAACTTCCTTGCTCATACCGAAAAGGACACGCAATCCATAATGGTTAATTTTTCAAGAGCATACACTGTGTTCAAATTAAGCATCAGCATAAAAATGTCTCAGATTATGTACACAATGCTATTTTGAACCTAACTTTTTTTCAGGGTCAGAGTCTTGAGGTTGTTGATACATTTGTCTATCTCGGAAGATGGCAAACCTGCAAATGTTATTATGAAACATGAGAGTACATGAAGAAAAAGTCACTTCAGAATGTCTTCAAAATTTGTTCTGTATGTCACATATGTAAAGACCTCCTATGCAAGTGTGGGGCTGGTTTGCAAAATCATTTGCAGGTTGATGGCCACTCAGTTTTATGTTGAAGAAATGGCCTTCTTGTGCAAAGGAGTGGCAGTTATATAAAATTAGTTTTTCTGTGATCAATGCAGTCATTCTTGCTGAGAGTCCCAATGTGTGATTAAGAAATTACAAAATTCTGAGTTAACCTTCAATAAGTATTTAATGTTTTTACTTCTATTTTAATAATTATATATATATATATAACTGTTCAAGGATATAGATAGATATGTAAAGTTAGCAAGCATGAAAACTATTTGAGGAATTTATTAGTTTTGAAAATCTAATATTGCATGGTATCAAAAGACATGAAGCATGAACCTGAATGTAAAAAATGAATGACATAGCTGGAAGGATCATGCTTTAATAATGACAATAATGATTACCTGCATATTGTTAGTATTTTCTACTGACATTAAGTGGAAAGATTATATTGAATCAATTGCTAGTTCTGGTTGCTCAGAAAGTTGGTTCACTTTATCTTGTTAGAAAGTTTTTCTTGCTAGAATCTATCTTACACATTTATAAGTTGACCATTTGTTCATGCACTGAATATTGCATCTCATATCTGTTCTGGTGCTTCTACTCTATTTAGAGATACTTGATAAAATCTAATGAAGAATCTACAATGTTATCAGTCTTGACCTGGCATCCTGGCTTCAATCCCCCTTTCCCACTGCAATAATTTATCTTTACTCTGCCTTTTCTATAAATATTTTCATGGTATTTCTTCTGATAGGCTTTCCTCTTTGATACTTCAACTTTACAAGCTTAAGTGCAGTACTAGATTGGCAGCTAGGTCTCATTATTTTATTGTTGAAATTGCTAGATGTAATCATAAGTTCTGTGCTAGTAGTTTCTTTTCTCACACTTCCAAGTTCTTGCTTTCCATTTAAATGCAATGTCAATTGTTATCTTCTGCCTTCTTAATTCATGTTCTATTATTCTTCTCTCTCCTTAATAATGTTTTTATTTTTCATTTTCTTTTACGCTCAGTAACCCCGTGCATCTTAGTGACTTCATTGCTTTGATTGGGGTGAAATGATTAAAAAAATAATTACAGATAGTAAAACTGAGTTATTCAACACTTCTGTTCTTGACAGGCAAGTCTCCAACATTTAAAAATTGTCACTGCATGATCTTCTTTTCTCACTTGCAGTTCATTTTTCCCATGCACTTGCATTTACTGCTTATAAAATCTATAGACTACTACATTTGCTCAAATAGCTATTGATTTTCTAAGCGGTTTTTACATCTAAACATGAATGTATTTCAAGATGTACTTATCTCATTGTACACATGTGTGCATATACATATGTGTGTATATATATATATATATATATATATATATATATATATATATATATTGCATATTTACATATGTGTGTATATACATATGTCTGTATATACATACATGTGCATTTACATATGTGTGTATATAGATATGCTTGTATATAGATATATGTGCATATACATATGTGTGTATGTAGATATTCTTATTTACATATACTTCGGAATTTTTCTTCTGTATACTTGAAATTTTCACATATGTTGAGAGCACTGTGGCAAGCTTTTCATTCTCTATCATATTTGTTGCAAGCAAAATTCATTCAAACAAAGCAGAGAACTTTTTTCCCCCAAATATTAATAATGTGTTTTAAAATGCCAAACCATTTTTCCAGTTCTAAGAAAAGATTTTCTAACAAAGGAAAAGGGTATAATTGTAAAATATTCTGAATTTCTCAAGAATTTTATAAGGACTACATTTTTGAAAGAAAGGAAATAAAGAAAAACATAACAAAGGACAAATTACTTGAGAAGTTCAAAAACAATCTTGAAATTCTCCTTTGAACAAAGAGATTCTTATGAATATTCTACTCACAGAACAGTTCCATAGAATTAGGTGCTATATTACTCTAACAAAGAAAAGAAAATATCCACAATGATTTAATAAACTTGGAAGCAGTCTTAAAAGAAATGTAATTCCTGACAACAGTTTGGTACTTCTGATTATCTTTTTAAACAAAATATTGTTTTTCTGTTGCAACAAAATACAAAGATCACTTAATATTAATATTTTATAAAAAGATAATTCTTGTAAATGCAATAATGACATCAATTTATTCATTGACATATTTTCAAAAACGCTATATTTAATTAATTTTTGTGTTTATAAAATATCTAATGTAATTTTTATTTATTTGTTTGAATTATAGAGTGAATAAAAATCCAATGTTATGCATTACTGCTGTTAATTAAAAATTAGCTGACAATGCATGCGGTAACCATCATCTTAAATGGGGATTTCATCTTGTAATTTAACCATACAATATATTTCTGTAAAATCTTTGTAACAAATGGAAGGACAAGTTTTCTTTTCAAAGTATTATCATACAATAATTCTTTATTTGAATGCAGATATTATTAAACAGTAACATCAGTCATATCCTTTGAAAGGAAGATGAAAGCAACTGAAGAAGGTTTTAAAGATGTCTTAAACCATCTAAAACAATTATTCTTTTACTCTATTACATTGATAAGCTGTTTAAGTAGTGTAGAATGAAAGAACAATTGGTTCATTTAAGAATCAAATTGGCACATTTTTTGATTTATGAACAACTATATTTGTATTGGAAAAATCTTTATCATCAAATTCTCAATCTGCTCATGTATTTTTGATGACAAATATCTTTACTCATATTTTTTAGCAATTGTTGTTTATGCTGAATTGTTGTGTTGTAAAATAATTTACATTAATATTTTTTATTCATATTCCCACAATATGATACCCTTAATGTATGTTTATTCATTTCTTTCAGAAAATGATATTCCCTTTAAGGTAATTACTAAAAAATGACTACAAAATACAATAAGAGGAGAGTCTGGGTGATTTCTCTAGGTCAGGTAAAGTTTTAACAGTCACTATACAAGAAAATATTGTGTATATGTAATGGTCAACTGATGAGCATTTAATATAATGATTTAGATATTTCATATAAAAGAATTTTACACATACTAGTTGAACAGATATGTATACTTTGGTAAGTTGATGGTGAGTGTGTATCATGTGTAGTATTCTTTCATCTGAATATTAAATGAGTACTAATCAGTTGACCATTGCATATACACAATATTTTCTTGTATAGTGACTGTTAAAACTTTACCTGACCTAAAGATATCATACAGACTCACCTCTTATTGTTCTTTCAGAAGAGAATAGGTTCAACCAAAAGTTATATATATATATATATATATATATATATATGTGTGTGTGTGTGTGTGTATGTTTGTGTCTGTGCTTGTGGAAGTAAAAATAGATGTAAATGGAACAAAAGATAATTATAAATATTTAATGAAACATTTATGTATAGTGTCATCTAAAATCTACTGAAAGAATAAATTGATTTGGTTCATTACACATTTTGCTGGCAATTTTAATCAAAAGAGAGGACAGCAAGACTTTTTGTGTAAATGTTTTCAGGACATTTTCTGCTCATGACAGATGCAGTTTATCTTAGTTTTGGGCTAGGGGTTATTTATTTATTTTAATTTGATTTTGTATTTTTTTTTTCTTCAACTTATCCAGACTTAAACAGAAACACAGAAACACACTGGCAAGAGGAGTGTACATTTGTTGTAGAATGCCACCTTGAAATTTACAATTTCCTTAATGACATATCACTACTGACATGTGTTTGAAACATGTGCAACAATATACATGTGCATATATATATGTGTGTGTGTGTGTGTATGTGCACTTTTGTTCATTGCATAATACTGATATACATACATATACGTGCACATACATATTAGAAGGTGCTGAAAAGTTCTTGTCCTGTCTAATTTTCTAAAATGTGACAAAATATCACCTCTCTTTTGGAAAGATTTCTTACATGGGTTGAGAACTTTTCAGCACCCTCTCATAAATATCCATTAAAATGAATATTTGCACATTCATATTTGTATATATCTTTTCTCTGACTTTCTTTATATCCATGTACTCTCCTTCTCTCGCTCTCTCTCTTATGATATACATAAATAAATCTCTGAATTTGATCACTAGTCATTTTCTTCATCTATATGCCATGTCCCTTCAGGACACAGCACAAAAAACATGGCGATCATAACTCTCTACAACTTCCAATCCTTTGTAGCTCTTACTAGTGCTTGTTTTTTTTTTTTAACTATTCTTTCTTTTGCCTGTCCTGCCATGCATTTACACAAGTTCTTAAGTAGGTTATTTGTTGTTTATCTCTAGCCCTCAATATGTTCTGTGTCAAATTCTTTCAGCTCTCTTTTCATATTTTTCCTCAAAATTTCAACCATCTATCTCTGATTCTATAAGTGTCTTTTTGTTTCCATTTTCCTTAAAACTTCCATGTTGCTCACATGCCCTCTTCATGGTATTATCACCATTCTTCTGTAGAGCCACATCTCTCTTGCTTCAAGCATCCTCATTATCTGTGAGAAAATTGTCCAACATTCCCTGTCACGTACAATGATTGATGTTACATAGCAGTTCAGCACTCTTTTCTTTACTCTTAAGGAAATTTTCCTGTTTATTTTACAGATTATGAAACACTTGTTTTCTCCCCTAATTTTTTAGACAACATAGATTACACAAAGGGTTTCTTAGTTACTTCCTCAGGAAATGAAAAATATGACTGAAATCCTGAAGATTATAGGCTGTGCAATGAATGTCTGCCATTTGAATAACCAAAATTATAGTATGAAGAAAATGCTCCATCTCCAAACTACAGAAACATGATGTTATATTCATAATTATTTATCCTTTACTTTATTGTTTTATAATGAGATGTGGACAATACATCAATGACAGTTCTTCTTGTAAATGGTAAATACCACTTTGCTTTAAAATATCTCCTGATTATCTTTCACCATATTATGTTACTATTATGATTATTTTTATTTGTTTGTATTAATATACATTAATTAAACATTACCTGTCATCATTATCAAAGTTAATTTTCACACAAAGCGTTATGACAGAGCTTGTCATTCAAAGTGAAATTAATGAAATCATTATTAATATTGTCAAAGCTGGTAAAGTTATTATTGAATTTATTATGAATTAGTGATTTGTTATTTTGATTAATGACAAAAATTCAAGTTTTATAAGTTGTTCCACTGTTTTTATATCCAGGAATCAGCTAAAAGTATCAGAGTAGATGTGAATCAATTTGTAATTTATTTCTTTTTCCAGATTTCTCTTGCACTAACCAATTATATTCAGTTAGGCATTTTCCATTTTTAAAATTCTTTCAATTTAATTTTTGATGCTTTAACATGTTGGTCTAAAATTGAGAGCTTATTCATTTTTATATTGTATTGTTTCTATTCTACAACTTTTATTTTAATTTTGTTAATTTTACATTTCCTTCTTATATTTCTTTATTGATACACAACATATAATTATATATTTTGAAAATGTACTGCACTTTTTTCTTTCTTACTCAAAGTACTTTGTATTTTTATACCAGGAAAACAATCATCTTATCTGCTTAATTTATTACTTTCCAGTCAGTTTAAGTTAATGAATGAATAAGTAATGATATAACAGTTTGAAAAATAAAGTATCAACAATTAAAAAGTAAAACCACTTTACCTGTTCAGAGAAAACTTTATGTCTATCAGCAAATAGAGTTTATGATTAAATGCAGTTGATTGTAAAGAGAACAATGATCACAATAAATTCACCAATAAATATAGAAGGAGACAATGAAGAATAAATTCTGCCAAGTGGTTAACTTAATGCAGACAAATGTTTGACATACTACAGAAACTAAAGACTCATTGGTTCTTACTAGAACGAGTCAAACTTGATTCTTGATTTTTTTATTAATTAGTGGCAGAATCGCCGCAAATATGGACAAATATACATAATAATAAAATTTTCCTAATATGGATAGTCTGCTTGCCTTCTAACATTTTTGTCTTGAAAATCAGCATTTGAATCTAGTTTTAAACATACAACTAATGAAACTCTTAAAGTCAAAAGAAGCCAAAAGTCTTGAAGCATATCTTAATTTCCATAATTTATTTTTTAAAAAACTGTCCTTTAAGATAACCTTGATAAATCCTAAACTGATTCAAATAGTTACCCAAGATTTGTTTTTTAGCAAATTAGAAACATGGCAAAATAGTCAAATCGTTTTCTTTCGAAGTCTTAACTTTCATTTAAAAAAAACAACTTTACTATTTTAAAGAAAGTTTTTATGGAAAAAATCTGCAATGCTCAAGAAGTGTACAAATTTCTATTTATAATTTGGGTAACTGGTTTAACATTGTTTTTGATGTGAATGACTCAAAAAAATAGTCTTGATTTTTTCTGCATAGATTTTTCATACTAAATATGTTAACATTGCATAGAAAAAATATATCTTGGATGTAATAAAAGCAATTATTTTTAACCCTTTTTTACTTCTGTTTCTTCTGTCCTTTCTTCACAAATATTTTTATTTCACTGGAAATATAAGTGAATAGCATTCATAAACAGGAAAGCTTAGGATGGATGCTTTTTATACATTACATTTGATAAAGAAATTGATACAATTTGTTGGAGATTGCATTGGTTTAAGATTTGGGTCAAAGTATATTATTTTATTTATCCTGGAAGTTGTGTGTTTGATTTTTAGAATCTCACATGATGCCAAAATTTTCAGGTATCAACTCATGCAGTAACATCTCAGTTTTTGACTTTGTTTATTTCAATGTAAACTTGTACATTTTTATAAATCAGTATTTTTATTCTACAAATGCAGTGAACAATAATTTATTTTTTTTTTGGTTTGATTTGTTTTGCCTGTAAAATGTTTCTATCAATGAGATTATTGTTACTACTTTCAGGGTAGAAAATAGTTTTACTTAAATAAGAAAAAAATTATAAAGAAATTCAACAAAACAATGAAACCAGATTTATTTATTCAACAGGTAATAAATTTGGATTACAATAAAGGAACACATCTAGATCAATGTGTATATTGTTTTAAAAAAAGGTTTAAAATCTGTATTGCTTGTAAAAAAAGGTTTCTCTCTGGATGTTAAAACAGGTTTGTGCATTTATTTTCACATGATTGTAAAAACTGGTGAAAGTATTTTTCCTATTTAATTCGATTTTGTACAAAGGTTTTTATGTTTAACCCCAATTTGGGGGGTTAAAAATATTTGAAAAGAAAAAGGTACATAGAAAACATCTGGTGATTGCACTTAGACAGGGGAACAGTTGAATATCCTGCAGGTCTTGTTGGGTAATATGGGAATAATATGGACAGATATTATCTTGTTAAAAAATGACCCAAATATTATGAAAATAATTGTTGTTAAAGATCTATGGATCTGGGTCAAAAGATTATTCTGAGCAGACATGGTACTGCTCAATCTTCCCAATACAAACCCAGTTGTAGGTAAGAGCTGTAACATGGCATCCCAAAAAATATTTAAGAGACTCTCGGGTCCAATATACAAAGAAGACATTCACCACCTTGGAAAACTTCAAAAAAGGGTGGCAACCTACAGCCCGTGGGCAGGATCCGCCCATCATAAGGCATTGACCAGCCATGATCCTGATTACCAATGAGACTATTTTTTAACCGGAGACGACCTTTCAAATGAAATTTGTGACCGGCCATTTTCATAGAATGTCTACACATCTTAGTGCACTAAAAATATTAGAGTATCTGCCAGTTATCTTTCATGAGACTTATTTTACCAATTTGCTTTTGTCTACGTTTAATGTCAAATAATGGATACATATTTGTTATGACCCTTGGCTACATTAAAAGATAACAGAAGCAAAAGGAATGATAAAAAAGAAAGAGGCCAGGGAGGACTGACATGCGAGGTAGCAGAAATCTAAAAGACAATTAAACATACGCGCATTATACATACATGCCCTCATGAATGTGTGGATGATACTGCATGTATACGTAAGTGTGTATATGTTTGCAACTATTTGTACTCGTATGTATGGGTATATGTGCTTCGTTTTTGTTTGATGTGTGTGTGTGTGTGTATGGTTTGTTTTAGGAACAATTTTCAATAACAGTTTCAAACCTACACGTCATAATTTCATCCATTTCAAAATCGGTTGATTTTTTTTTATTCGACCTGTTTTGATGTTCCTTGAGGAAAAGATACGGTATTCTATGCTGAACATTAAACTGTGTTATGTTCGAGGTTTACTAGTGGCCAAAAAGTTCCCCTCAAACAGACGGGAAATGAGGCATGTCTCCACGGTATACAGTTGGCAAAAAAAAAAAGACCGAGTAAGATTTTTTACACCTTTTTTTCCTATATAATACTTTTTGGCAAGACCATTTAGCAATCGTTTCGGGCTCATGCAGAGCTTTACTTGAGAACTTTAAACAACAAAACTCGGTTAACAACAACTCGATTATTTCGATGTATTTTCTTAAATCTTCATCAACTCGAATTCAAAATTTAAAACTGACGTAATAATAACGACTGAAGACGGGCACACGACAAACAGACAAGTAACAGGCAATTAACATTCCAATCAGAACTTGATAAAAAGGCATTTACTGGATTTTAAAAAAATACTGAAAAAGTCAGAAATAAAAATAGGAAGAAAGTCTATAGAAATGTCGAGAGTTAAGATTTGCGAAATGATATGGTTGTGCAGAAGGCATTTTAAAATGTGAAACAGAATCCTTATTAAGGGTAATCCAGAATAATTATTATTAAATTAAATTATATTAACATATAGATTCCACCTTTAGAAATTATTTTGTTTACATTCGGATATGAAACTGAGCAAATAGGTCTATTTCGAGAGTCGGAGAGGAATCTGTGTTTAAAGGCACTATTTAACTTTTTTTGGTCATCGAAGAAACTGAGACTGAGAGGTCCATAGTACATCAGATCTAATAACGGCTGCCCCTTGGGGAACGCAGGTTCGAATCCTGCCGGAGAGCGCATATTTTTCTCTAATAAGATTTCTTGACTATTCACAGCAGTAGACTAAAATTAAATAAATATACAGTTTAATAAATAAACAGGTCTTCTACTCAAATACGAGTATCCACTAAAAATGACGTTTAAGTAATAAACACACACACACACACACACACACATATATATATATATATATATATATATATATATATGTGTGTGTGTGTGTGTTTTGTGTGTATGTGTACGCACGTGTGGATATGTACGTGAGTAGGAATTGTATAGATAAAGTGGTACTTAGTTACAAATTTCGAAATACCAATGAAGTATCTACTTATGTATACACATTCATACACAAAATGTTTTCATAGATTTATACATAGATTTATATGTCAGAGAGACGTTCTAGAACACACACATATATATATGTGTGTGGGGATAATTCGATTCATTTGTTGAAACGTTGACAACATAATGAAAGGTGTTATGAGATAACGAAAGGGAGAGAAGCAATATTGCTTAGGTCACTATTCATTGGTCCCCGTACCGGACAGATAATTTTATCTGACGTCCGTCCGTCTGGCCTTTTCTCTGTCTTATGGAACCAGGGTCACAGTTGGATTCAAACGGCTTGCCATGTAACAAGTAACTTCTGATTACAAATTTGCGGCCGGAAAGCCTGGTGATGGGCGGAGGTACGCGGAAAAGCGGGGAAAATACGATCGTCTTTCCGTTTTCAACGCCGTCATGAACTCCAGAAAACAAATATAAGCGTTCTTCTTTGAACGGGATTGTAATCCGCGTCTTTCATTATTTGACAGATACACAATAGGAGTTAACTGCATTTGTAGACGTTGTTTTCATGAAGAACTCAGGTATGCTTGATCTTCCGCCTCTGCAGGTCTCCATGGCTATCGTTGAATTATGTGTACACCAACACTGGCCACTTGCAGATCATTATTATGTTCTGAAATTGATACTTTCACTGAAATTAGCAACGTACTCTTGGACTCAGAAACTCAGAAAGCCGTCAACATTGAGGAATCTCTTACATGCGTTACAAGACGAACGATATTGGTCCCGGAGCGCATAGGTCAGCATTTTCTTTGCAAATCTCTAGAATTTATTTAAAATGTATCATTTAACTGAATAAATATCACAGCGCAAAATAATTGTCCAGAAACGCGTTTTTATCTTAATGCTTACTAACTTAGAAAATTTTAAGTCTAAGTAATGCACAGTAGGATATACGATGTGTTGTTATGGATAACAGCTCGAATTGCTAAATCGGAGAGCCGAGAACGAATTCCAGGTATAAACTCATCTCTTAATTAGAAAGGTATCAATCTAGCTCTCCCCCCAAGCTATATATTGAATAGCAATACAAACTGGCTCCTCCAGTCTTGGTTAGCAAACAGTTAACCGCAGAAAGAAACGGCAAACTACTGCGGGAATATCTTCTGCCTAGTCTCATTGTGGTATCTTATCAATGGAAAGCCAAATGAAGACTGACAGGAGAAAGACAAGGAAACCGAACTTATGCAAACCAGGGCTAACCCTAACCCAGACCAATGCAAAGAGAAACACAGTCCCCAGGGAGATGCATAGGGCGATATCAATCTGAGGTTAAGCTTATAATTCACTTATCTTCGAACCGTTCACCGTAGCATCATTTTGTGTTTTACTTATAACGGGTTTCTTTTAGGCGATACAACTTTTTGTAGAATTTTTTTGGCTTGTTCTTCTAGTGAGGGTATAAACAAGTTTTATCTGCAGTTTTACGACTTGTATTCTCACCAAATAACCTTTGTTTTTTCTTAATGTAACTAAAACCACTAGAAGTTATTTTCTGAAGTCTCGACACAAGGCTAAATTAATAAAAAAAATAAAATCCTTTTTATGATGTATGCAAATTGCATGCAAATTATGTATAGGTATATGTAAATGTTTTCTATCTATTTTTTTTATTTAATGACTCATAGAAAGGTGGGGTTAATGTGAGTCCACTCATCCATTTAGATTGAATGGGGTGTTGATAACGGCGTGGAATGTAAAAATACAAAATTGTGGCACAAGTTCGAAGAGGAAGTGGCTAGAGGCTGGCTTTTCACTGACTATGCTAGTCCTAGTTAATCACAATCAAGACCCATTCATTCATTACAATATACTCAATCATCACAAGAACTTGTCCGTCACCTCCAAATACACATGTGTCACAATACCACATATTCACAAGGAATCTACAAATAATGTCTAACGGCAGGGAATATATATTTATTATTGTACAATAATTTTGGCACATGGCCGAAGGGGGAAGTGTGGAGAAGGCTGGTCGTCGCTGACCATTTTAGTCCAAGTTTAATCACAATCATGACCCACTCATCCCATGTAATTTATCCAATCACCAAAAGAACCCATCCATCTCCATCCAATCCGACATATATCACAATAGCACATATTCACAGAGTGGGGGGACCTACAAAAAACACCCCATGATATAAAAATCTAGCATGATTAGATACAAAAATAGATAAAAATCCCATGAAGCAGGAAATGTTGGGGAGGGAATGAACCCAATAAACTAACCAAAAATTGAAACAAAATCAAAAGAGATGTTAATAAGACCTATCTGCCCCTCAAAATAATCAAAGTGGTCACTGTATTCTGCTGATAGACAGAATCAAACCGCGCACTCACTAATAGTGTGGGGAAGGAAAAATAAACAGTAGAGTGGGAAAAAAACAAAGTCTGATCCAGCTGAGATAAAAAAGGAGACCAAAAAACAAACTGGGGAGGTTGGGAATCTCAACCTAGATCGTAACAAAAGAAAATGCCGGGGACAGGCAGGGAACAACACTTATTCACATTAACTAGGAAAACATAAAACAGTCTAACTTAACCAAGGGAGGTTTCAGAGGAATTCACCCCGTTGTGACCAAGAGGACTTAAAAAAGGAACTCAAGATTAGCCTCTTTTACGCGAACCAAGCTCGCTACTTTCACCCACCTTTTGCTGAAATCTGTCGATATGCAAAACTTTCCTTCAGTTTCTGATGCTGAAAGAATCCGACCAAATCCTGATGAGAATAACGTTCATATCGCCGCAAGATTACCCTCCATCCGCGACGTCCAAATCACCATTCACGCCACGGCAAGCAGCGCCAGAAACATTATTCGTTTCTCCCCGGGTACGGGGCGACACATAATCGCACATGTATGCGAGATCGAAGAGCACTAGAACATCGGGTGCGATATAAGCCGTCAACTTACCGACATAATCCCAGAAGGACAATGATAGAAGGAGTTTGAAACCGTTTCTTCTAAACCAAGGTCACACCGATGACAGTCAGGTAAATCCGCCCAGCCCCATCTGAAGATCCTGCCATTGAGAGAAAGCACGTTCCGAATCAATCGCCAGGTAAGCCAAAACTCAATGTTACTGAGGTAATTCGCCACTGGCGCCCAAGACCAGAAAGAGCGCAACTCGTCCAACGACAAGCCAAACCACCCACACAGAGGATCCTTCGCGACCCCTCCACTAATTCACGATAGAAGACCTTTTGAGGCGTGAAAGTCCCTGGACTGAAGAAAGGCCCTCAAGGTTGCTCGACACTTGCTGGGGAAATTCCACAGTCTCCTGGACCTACTACGGCGCTTAGCCCAGGAGATGAGACGTGTGATGGTAAGGCTAGGGAAGGCGTCCCTAACACTACCCTCAAAATCGAGTGCGCAGTCAAATCGCGGCGTTTGTTTAAAGCCAACCTCGAGACGTGTCGATGACTCACCAAGTGTGGCATTCCCAGGCCCCCATGACACGGACGCTGCACACAACATTCTTTGCCGACCTTCGCTTTGCGCCCACCCCACAAGAGAGTGAACAACAAGCGCTCGATCGCCTTCCGATGGCCCTTGCAAAGAGGAAGTACAGCCAAATCAGTAAAGGATAAGAGGAAAGATATAAGTGGCACACCCAGCAGCTCTACCCTTCAAAGGCAATCTCCTTCGGAGCCAAGTCCAGACCGACGCACCGACCTTTGTACTTCTGACCAATTTTTTTTCCAGCCGGAGGTCAGTTTCAAACCACACTCTGAGAATGCGGACAGGACCTTCCGTCCAACTGAAGAACCCCGGAATAGAGACCTCCTTTCAGGCACCTAACCACAAGCCGGAAGACTTGTTGCGGTTAAATCTTGGCACCCGTGACCTTTTCGTGCCGTTCAAGCGCCTTCTGTACCACCCCAATGTCGCTGCGATATGACACTAAAATGGATACATCGGCGTACGCAGAAAACTTCCTTGAGCTCCACCAGGGACAGCAATTCCACATAGGGCCACACTGCTCGATCCGTCCCTTAGCCGGCGAAGTAGAGGCTCCAACACCAAAACGTAAAGTAGGGGCGACAATGTGCAACCCTGACGAACCGACCGAGACAGCGCAAAAGCGCGTGACCGCTTCCCATTCATCTGTAACACAGCACCGGGAGAGCGATACACGAGGCTAATCCACTTACAGAAGTCGGATTGGAATCCGGCGGGTACTGATGATCGACCCTATCAAATGCCTTGGACTGATCCAAATTGATCAGCGCAGCCTCATCATCGTCTTTTACTCCTTCTAGGATCGTGCGGATCAGATGCAGGTTGTTCTAAATTTTTCGGCCCCTCACAGCACAGGTCTGATCGTGTCCCAAAAGACCTTCGGCAACTGACTGCAAACGCTTCGTCAGGATCTTGGCCAAAATCTTTAACTTTGTGTTTTGCAGAGTTATGAGCCTGTAATCGTCTAATTCCGCCCTCCACCCTTGCTCTTTTTCAACAGCGTGACCACATCTCTGATGATCCGGTGTCAGAAAATTATGCCTCTCTGAAATTTCTGAGCAATATAATGTTTGTATAAACAGCTAAAATCCAAGATCTGATACTGTATTAAATATTGATCAGTTTTACTTATTTACTAGAATGTTAATATGGATAAAATGATTGGTTTGATCCAAACTCATGAAAAGTATTAAATGTTTTTCCTATTATTTTTTTAATTTTTTATTGTTGACTTTTTACTATCAATCTTAAAAATTTATTTCAAACTTGATCAATTCTGTTACTTGTCAAGTTTATTTTATGAATGAATCTGTATTCAGTTTTTTTTCTTTCTTGGCCATTTTTAATTTTTCAAATAAATTAATTTTGATAACCAAATATTTAATTATTTGTGAATTCATTTATTTTAATACTTCCAGAAACCTAAATAAAATACTCACCAATGACTACCACAATGCAAAAAAGGAAATTCATGGATTCTCCTTCAAATAATGCAGAATTATGTGCTTCCATCTTTTATTGTCATAAATGGATGCCAGCCATTGTATATTTATTCATAATTCTTTTGCTTTGCCCATTCTTGTATTCTGGTTCTTTCCTTTCTGAAGAGAATTCATTTGCCCAGTTATAGGTTGTGGAATAAAATGTCTTCAGAAGAAAATTTTTTTAATTTCATATGTATCTCTTATGCACACTCCTTGTAACCCCTTCCAGAACATTCTTGATTCATCTTTGAATGATACTGTGATTTTTACCTCTGCCCCAAATGTGGACAGCAGTTCAAAAGTTGTTTAAAAAATGTTTAAAATTTAAAATTTTGAAATTATTTACTAGTTTTTTAATCTTCATAAAAAAAAAAAAAGTAAGAAACATTGAAGGTTATTTCAATTAGTTATAAAAATTTATTAAATTTTAAAAATAATTCCGTAATATAAATAACAAAAACAAATACCTTAAGTTATTGAATGTAGGGAAATATTTATTTAAAATAACTCATTAATTTTAAATTTAAATTTTATTTTAAATTTTAATTTTCTTTTTAAATTTTGATTAAAATTTAAAATTATTTGTAAAATTAAACATTTTTAGTGCAAAGGAAGTATGATATTTATTATAATTTTTTTTTTTTTTTGTTGCTTTTCTACTGATTTAAATATAATCCTTTTATACATTTTTGTTTTTCCCAACCATCATTATAATTATCATGCATTTAAACAATATTTTTATTTTTTCTTTTATATTGTATTCATTTTTTAACTAGTTATATTCTTTTTTTGCTTTTAGAATCATTTATAATAAGAGAAATAACCTGAAATTTTGTTGTGTAAAATCTGAAGACGAAAAAAAACATAATGACAAGGTTTTATCTTGTTTTTAAATTAATATTTTGTTATTGATTGTTTTTGCTCCAGATTTCTTGAAACCTGAGTTTTTATTCATATTTAAAATTATTTTGCTGTTTTGAAATCCTGCTTTTTATGAGGATATCTGAATGAACTAATTCTTTATACATTAGTTTTGTAAAAAGAAAAACTATTTTTCTTCTTTTTGTCAACATTTCTTACTTAAGATACATGAAAGGTATTCTTATATTTGAGAGATTGGTTAAAATTCCCACTACATGCTTATGCTTAATCTAACACAATATCACAAGGTTAGGACATCCAGTGAAGATTAAAAATATTTTACAAACAAAAAATCTTTCAGGTGAACTTGTTTTTTGGTTTAGGATTTTTATTGTCTAAAAATTTTTACTAAATAATCATAACAAATATTTGACAACAGATGTAGACATGGATATAACTTGATTGTATTGCCCCTTTATACATTTTCAAGATACAGAGAGTTGGTCCTTATCATTCATGTAAATAAAAAACACTGGTGCTTAAGGAAATTCCAAAGAAATCAAGTGAATGAAAGATTAGCTTCATGTCATTCTTATTTATATATATTTTTGGATATATTTGCCTTGTATTTAAAATGCCCCTAAGGAAATAGCAAGAATAATTCAATATTATTTAGGATAATGATTAATATTATGTTTATAAATCTATCTAATTTGGTTCATAGAATTCCAATAGACATTGACAAATGTTAAAAATTTTTTAATTTTGAGATATTTAGAAATGTTTTTATCTTGGTCATTTCTCTGTTTGACATTCCTAATGTATAAAATGTTTTTATCCAAATATAGCAATGTTTAATAGGGATTGCAATTTTTCATAAAAAAACATTTGTAAGCACCTTTGAGTCAATTTCTTTTTTTAAATTTCTATTGTTATTTTTGTTTTTTTTTTGGCATTTTGTAAAGATTTTTAATATCCAAGGCAGAAGTAAATGTTTAAAATCAAACTGAAAGACATTCTTAATTTTTATTTTTTAAAAGATAAATTTTTTTATTTTTTTTAAACAAATACATTTAACTTCTTTATATGCATATTTATTAAATAACCAACATATTACAAAGACAAAAGTTCAATCACACAAATGATTGATGCCATTTTGTTTATATGATGAAGCCTAACATGTTGTAATATTTTCAACATAAAATATTTTTTCTATTAAAGTCACAATAATATAACATACTTTAAAAAATATCAAATTAGCAACAATACAGATTTTTATAAATAATATATTTAGCACTGATCAAGTAAGTAAATAATAGCATGACCTATCATATTCCATCACAGATGACTCTAAATCAGTATATGTAGTGATCTGCTTATGTCAAAAATGTATTTTTCTTTCATAGGTAACTCTACTTTTTAATACTGAAAATTATGCTTCATAAATATTTTTTCCTTTTTTTGTTCCCTTTGAACTTATTGATTTATAGTTTTATTTATTTTCTGTTTCTGTTAATGTTTTGCTTCTTTTTTACATTTACATTTTTTACATTTACATTTTTTACATTTTAAGGATTTATATTTGTGGATTTTGTTTTATTTCCATTTTATTATTTTTGATTCTGGCTTTTGTAAATATTTTATTGTTTCAGTTTGATGTATTTTGTTTTAATTATATTCTTGGCTACTGTTTTATATGTTTTGTTTTATTGTGATTGAGACATACCTGATTAAGATATTTTCTCACTTGACACCTCATTTGACATTGTGTTGCTAAGAGATACTCAGGCCTAAGTGCCTCTGTTAAATATTTATGTTGTAAAAATCAATATATTTCTTCATGCAGCAGTGATTTTGACTGGCATACCAAAACTATTTAATCATTTTATTTTACTTTCTGTGTTTCTACTGAGAATTTGTTGTAATTAAAAAGATCAGGCATTATTTTTGACCAGCCCACTTTCACTTATGTTGATAAAATAAAATAATAACATAATTTGTACTTACTATTATGAGCAAATAAAATGAATCTTATCAATTATTGAGCTTTGATTAATTTCTTGTTATATGATGTATGTCAGTTTGATTATTTTTTTAATGCCCACTATGAATTGAAGATACCATAATCAAGCGAGTATCAAAATTTAAATATATAGCTATTTAAATAGGTGTTTGAGCAGAGATGAAGAAGAGACTTCAGGCAACAGAAATGTCATTCTACAGAAGGATTCTCAGAATACTATAGACTGAACAAGGAAGTTTTAAGGAAAAAGGAAATAAAAAGAGCACTTATTCCTAGATTCAGAAAGAGCCAGTTTAAATTTCTAGGCCACATAATGAGGAAAGAGGGCATGAAGAATCAGACACTCACAGGATATATTGAAGTTAAGAGGGGCAGAGGAAAACAGTGAATAACCTATCTAATATTCTTGTTTAAATATTTGGCAGAACAGGGATTAAGAGGGATAGCAAAAACACAAATATTATTACTACTAGAGCTACAAATAATAGGACATTGTGGAAATCAATGATGGCTCACATTGTGAAGGATCAAGGCATATAGGAGAAGAAGTTGCTGCATTATAATATAATCCAACTTTGATTTTATACACATTTGTTGTGTGTTTTAAGTAAAGGAAAATGCAGTGCAAATGGTATTTACTTTAACTTAAAAGAATCATATACATTTTTTAAATTAAAAGCTCATGCTATGCTTTATAGGTCTGGAAATTCTAATATGGATTTATTTCCACTATTTACATTGTTCAGACTGTTGTCCTCATCTTTGTTGCCATATACATGACATTTCAGCCATTGTATACTTCAGTCTTCTTCAGGTGACTGGATTTTCAAACTGAACTCTGTATATTATCCTCCTGGGGTAGATTGTTCTAGTTCTACATTCATGCCTATTCCAGATGTCTCAGTTATCTCCCTTTAACTCAACTCCCTAAGTTTTTGTTCACCACTGCATATAGCCAGTTGAATGTATTTGTTTAAAATTAATAACAAAATTTATCTTTTGGAATAATACTTCAGATATGTCTTTCAGTTTGATTTTAAACATTTACTTCTACCTTGGATATTTGAATCTTTACATAATGCCATTAAAAATTGCTCTATAGAGCAATTTTTATAGATTACTTATGCTTTAATTTGGTAAATAATATTAAATATTTGAAATGATAAAAATGATTGTAAGGTTTGTCATCTGCATTAGTTTTGTTGTGAATATGGATTATCTCCTCTTTGATAATCCAAGCTATAAAAGCTGTACATTTCCTCTTGTCAAGTAGACGAGTAGTAAGATTCTTAATTGAATAAAAGATTACTAGACAGAATCTCTTGTTCTGTTTTCATTACAATTTATTCAATTAAGAATGGAACAATTTATGCGACCGGAGCGATTTACCACAGATCCAGAAAGCGATTCAGCCGACAAGTGCTGAAAACATTGGGGGGAGACATTTACAAACTTCATCGAGGTTCTACATTCAGAAAGACCGGGACGTCCCATCAATAAGCGTGCGCTCCTAACCAACTACCTGTCTCACACAGTCAACGAAATTATCTCGGATTGCGTTACCTACGAAGAAGCAATTGATGTACTGAACGCTACATACATAAAGCCCAAAAATATTTTCTAGACACCTACTTGCGACTCCCCAACAAGAATCAGGCGAAACATTGGACCATTTCCTTAAGAGCCTTCGGACACTGAGCAAAGATTGCAACTTCTGCCCAATGACGGCATTAGAGGCCCAAGAGCAACACATTTTGGACGCCTTCATTAACGGTTTACGTAATACTCAGATAAGACAACGTCTTCTTGAGAATAAGACCCTTACACTTAGAACAGCTTACGAGCAAGCCTATATCTTTGAAAGTGCTATACAGCAGTCTAGTTCTTATTTACAGCCAGACACCTTGGGCGCTGCGTTAAACCCACCTGTTCCTACTACCCTTCCCTCATGACGATAGTCCGACGAAGCTTCAAGAACAATCGGTCACTGCCGCTTTAAAAAGGAACACCTGCTAATTTTGCGGCTTATCTAAACACCTACGAGTTTCATGCCCTGCCAGAGATACTCGTTGTCATAAATGTGGAAAACTTAGTCATTTTTCAAAGGTATGCAAGTCTTCTAAAACTCTATACAAAGCCACTCGTCAAAATACATCTGCAACTTTAGCCGCCTCCCCCGACTGCCTTTCAAAAACTATTGTAAAAGTGAAAATTAACAGGAGCTCTACAAATGCTCTGCTCGATACCGGGAGCTCAGAAAATTTTATAAAAGAAAGCTTGGTAAAAACCAACAAATTGTATTTGGTCCCCTCCCCCAGCAGAGTAACAATGGCAAACGCGTCATTGTCTGCGCAAGTAAGTGGTTATATAGTTTGGTGGACTTACTATTTAATGACGTCTCCTATAAACCCACTAAATTATCCGTAATGAAAAACCTTTGTTGCGAAATAATACTGGGACACGATTTTTTGCAGCAACACTCACAGATTGAAATTCCGTTTGGCGGTTCAATGCCCGCATTGAAAATTTGTGGATTGGCGACAGCAAAATCCAGTACACGTCACTTTTCGAAAAAAAAACTGAAAACTGCAAACCCATAGCAGTGAGAAGCAGACGTTTTTCTTATAATAATAAAAAATTCATTGGCTCTGAGATAAAAAAAGACTACTTTAGGAGGGTATAATTGAGCCTAGCAAATCACCCTGGAGGGCTCAGGTAGTTATAACCACTTCTAAAAACCATAAAAAGAGAATGGTTATAGATTACTCCCAAACCATAAATAGATTTACTCTTTTGGACGCCTTCCCACTACCCAGGGTGGATGAAATGATAGGCGAAATATCCAAATATCGTATGTTTAGCACTCTGTACTTGAAAAGCGCGTACCATCAGATCGCCATTAGACCTAGAGACAAGCTATACACTGCTTTTGAGGTGAACGGTCGACTATATCAATTTTGCAGGATTCCTTTTGGCATTATGATTGTGGTAGCCAGCTTCCAAAGATAGTCGACCAAATCATAACGGATGAGAAACTGGAAGGCACATTTGCGTACATCAACAATGTCACAGTATTTGGCCATAATAGAAAGGAACACGACGAAAATCTCAGACAGTTCATGACCGCCGTCGGCAAATACAACCTTACCCTAAACGACGACAAATGCTCGTTTGGACTGGACAAAATAAACCTACTGGGGTATACCATAAGCAAAGGTTTTATGGCACCGGACGCAGATCGATTGAAACCTTTACTCCAGATACCTGTCCCTCACAACCAGCCTTCCCTTCGACATGCTATGGGCATGTTTGCTCACTACTCCCAACGGATTGCTTCGTTCTCAGAAAAGATACATCCATTAACACAAATAGAGACGTTTCCTCTGTCCCGTCAAGCTGTTGAGGCATTCGAGGGACTGAAAAAGGATATTGCGAAATCTGCAATTACAACAATAGACCAAAATATTCTTCTGGTTGTTGAAACGGGTGCGTCAGACTGTGCTATTGCTGCTTCTTTGAGACAAGCTGATCGTCCTGTAGCCTTTTTTTCAAGGACCCTCTCACAGGCTGTATGACGACACCCCGCAATTGAAAAGGAAGCCTATGCATAGTCGAGGCATTAAGAAAATGGCAACACTACCTGATCGGACGCCACTTTAAACTTATTACTGACCAGAAATCAGTTGCTTTTATGTTCAATTCTAAGACTACAAGTAAAATAAAGAATGAAAAAATAGCGAGGTGGAGAATTGAACTATCTTGTTTCTCCTTTGACGTCAGCTACCGACCTGGCAAGGAGAACTTAACAGCTGATACACTGTCAAGAGTATGCTGTACGGCATCAAGCGGAGACGAACTCTGAACGTTACATAACAATCTCTGTCACCCGGGCATTACTCGAATGGTTCATGCTGTGAGGTGTAGAAACTTGCCTTTCTCAGTGGAGGAGGTAAAAAGAATTACAAAATCCTGTCGAACGTGTGCTGAAATAAAGCCTCGGTTTTATAAACCCAAAACTGGCGTTTTAATAAAAGCAACACAACCGTTTGAAAGACTCAATCTTGATTTTAAAGGACCGCTACCAAGCAAAACAAGGAACAGATATATATTAATGGTTGTCGACGAATATTCACGGTTTCCTTTTGCCTTCCCTTGCTCAGACATATCGGCTGCTGCAATTATACAATGCCTCTGCTCACTATTCACCATCTTTGGAGCCCCTGCCTCTATACATTCAGACTGAGGGGCTTCTTTCATGTCAGAGCAGCTTCGACAATTTCTACAGAAACGAAGAGTAGCTATAAGCCGGACAACTCCCTACAACCCTAAGGGTAACGGCCAATGCGAAAGATATAACGGCATTATTTGGAAGACCGTTCAATTGGCTGCCTCAAATAACGGATGTTCAATTGATAATTGGGAAAATCTTCTTCCTGTCGCATTATACGCCATTCGTTCCCTATTGTGTACCGCCACGAATGCCACCCCACACGAAAGGTTTCTACCTTTTCAGCGACGGAGTTCGGCGGGAGCTTCGCTTCCATCTTGGCTCTCTCGACCCGGTACTGTGTTTCTGAGATGACATGCACATTACACCAAGAACGATCCCTTGGTGGACGAGGTAGAGCTTATAGAGGCGAACCCTCAGTACGCGCTAGTATGACATGCAGATGGTAGAGAGTCTAATGTGTCTCTCAGGGGCCTAGCACTGGCTGGAGACGTACCCGGACCGTGGATAGCCCCTGACGACAGACCAACTACCCCTGACACTGAAGCCCTGCTTCTGACACGTCGTCTAATGACAATGTCTCCGTTGAGGGTCCGTCAGACACTTCAGATGGGCCAACACCTGAATCCCTGACAGATGAAGGACTAGCACCGAAAAAACGTGTTCATCCAGAGACTGACTCTGACGCGGAACGGCCTGCTCCTCTGAGAAGGAAACATTATTTTAGAGCCCACAGACAGGCTCGCACTGAAGAGCCTCCCTGTTCGAGTACTCCGACCATGAATCATGGACTGCCAAGGCGGCCACTGTGACCTCGTAGGGAGCCTGGACATTTAAGGGACTTTCTTCCCTATCAGTGAGAAATTTGGTGGGGGAGAATGTTGTGAATATGGATTATCTCCTCTTTGATAATCCAAGCTATAAAAGCTGTACATTTCCGCTTGTCAAGTAGACGAGTAGTAAGATTCTTAATTGAATAAAAGATTACTAGACAGAATATCTTGTCCTGTTTTCATTACATGTTTTATGTCATGTAACACATTTTTTCATCATGTTTTTTTTCATATAAAACAGCTTTATAAACTGAGATAAAAATAACAACACAGAAAATAGCTATAGCTATTGATATTCTCATAAATAAAATGGTGGAATGGACACAGATATGTATGAATACCGATACACAACATGCTACAAGATGCAACTATATGTTGTGTGTTAATATCACTACATGAAATATACAGTGCAAGTTTCTCGTGCCCTCTCTCCCAATTTATGATGCCCCCTCCAATCTATGATACAAGTTCCCACTCTATTATATCTCATTTTTCATAAGGTAGTATTCATATAAAATACAAATTTTATTGTAACCTAGTTATGTACAATAATGGATCATATGCAATATAGGCAAACAATTCAACTGGAAATATTTAAAATAAATACAGTGTATCTAAATGCAAATTTGAAACATGCCATCTTAAGTAAATCAACAATATATTAACATTTAATGGCAATTTTTCACATCGACTTGAGATTTTTCTTGTTAAAAAGTTGAATGATTTTAACACATTCAACATTATGAATAAACAAATAGTGAAATTTATATAGAGATTTTTCATCAGCTAAACAAATTCAAATTGTAATTGATAAAATTTTCAGTGTATACTTATATTTATATGAGCAATATATTACAGAATACCAGCATATAATTTCAAACTTTACTAAGAATATTGGTAATAACTTGTTTTTTTTTGGTGGGAAGGGGTCAGTTTTAGTGATATAAACAAATTGCAACATAGATTTTTATAAATAAATCTAAAAAATATATATTCCATATTCTTGAAACTTCAATATTTTATTATTTTACATACTGATATAAGCTACTTGACATTCAATAATCAATTCTCAGTCTTTATCCATTGAATATTTGTTCATTTTTTATTGTTTGAATTTTAATGTTATTTCCAGCAGTTTTTATTCCTTCCCAGTGAGCTTCTTTGCTTGAACCTTGTTTTCCATTCTCATATACCGGGTGTAACAGCATGCGATAGTTGTCCATCCCACAAAATGTTTAATATCTAAAAACTACTAAACTAATTGAGTTTCTTTTTTCCAGGTTTTCAGATAAGACGTTTAGTCATCTTGACACCATTTGTCATAAGAATCACTGAAAAACCCTTTGAGTTATTCAGCTAGAAAGAGAACAGGTTAAAATCGATATCTTTCAGCCCCACTATGTCTTCCCAAATGAGCAATAGTGAGAGGAAAAAGATCATTCAGACCATCAGTAAAGTTACTAACATTCATACTCTGGCTTCCATCTTCAAAGTTCATTCAAAAACCATCAAGAGAACAGTTAATAAATTTAAAAAAGAAAGAGGGAAAAGTAGAGAGGAAAACTGGATCAGGAGGTCACAACAGGAAGAGGGATCATCATTTCAACTTAGAGCTAAAAACATTTTATTGATCAAAATAGAATCAAATAGTGTTATAAAAACCTTTGAGAATTCCAGTAAGATATCCTTAATCATTTTTAAGATATAACAGTTTAAAGCTTAATCTGACAATTGGACAATTTTGCTGTTACACCTGGTACATATCTCTTAAGGATGAACTATCTGGATTAATATCTGAAGAAGCTAGGGGTCATTTTACTAATCTGATTTCTTTGAAACCTTTTTTGGGAAATGCGGGCAATACTCAGCTTCAAAAAATGGGAAGTAGCATTGTCTTGCATGAATATACTATTTAGCTTAAAGCTTCTAGTTTATGACCCACACCACAAGAACTTAAAACAATTTTCTGCCTTTTTCTTGAACCATCATAACTTTTGAAAGTATATATAATTTTGCTGCAAACAATATTATCCCCAAATATTACTCAACTTCACCCCTATTGTCTTCCAAGTTATGCTGGTTGATAATTTCCATAAAGATTCAACCTCCTGCCCAGCCATCAGCTTCATCCAATATAGCTCTACATTCATCACTAAAAATTACTGTTGAGAAATCAGTTTTCAGGTACTTCTTATCAAAGTTACACATTTCTCTTCATATTACTTACTTAAAGGTAATAGTTTTATTACTTTCATGCCTCTAGCCAATGTTCTTCATATTCAGCATTTTTTTCTCAGTTTTTCATTTGGAATACCAATTTCTTCAAATATTTCCTTGCTGACCAATCCATTTTCATTAATTATTTTCATTAAATTTTTTTTTTTTTGACATTCTTAAAACTAGTTTTCATTTCTTACCAATGTTTTCAATGTCTTTCTTGAGTGTTTTCTGACCTTTGTTTAATATTTTTGCAATTTCTAATGTTCACATCATTCTATAACTTTACAATATATTGTTTCCTTTTTAATGTTATATCTATAAATAAAAAAATATAACTACATATTACTTTATGATATAATGTATAAATAAAAAATAAACTACATATTGCATTATAAAATGTCACACTATCAAATAAATTATTATAAATATTTTTAATAAAATAGATATCACAACCTGATATGGTATATTCCTTATATAAGAATAAGTATATCAAAGATAATACCAACATCAGTCAATTAGTACCAGTATTAGTGTGAAAACATTGAATTGTACAATAAAATCTGACACAGTGTAGAAGCAATCAGTTCTCAAGGAATTATAGCAGTTGTTGTTACTCCCCTTAAAAATAAAACAAATACCAGAAAAACTGGAAGGTTTAAATATTAAGAACTTTGTTATCTTGTGACATCAGGCTGCTTGTGCAATTGACAGTTTTGTCAATTGCAAAAATTGCAGAAACTCCACTGTATAATCTCTAATAGTTTTGTTGGTGCAATGCATAAAGTGATTTTTTAAAAAAAATGGTTCTTTTTCCATATTTTATTAATGTTTTCTTAATATGATATCATTCAAGGACTGAAAAAAGAGAATTTATTGCAGCTTGGTGTTCCCTGTGGAGAAAGTTGAGAATATTGAGATAAACTCAGTCAGCAGTAAAACTGTAAGAAAGTTGAATGCAAATCTTACTTTTTTGGTCAACCAATCATTAAATATTCTTCTAAGTAGTGACTGTGGCCAGTTATCCAATAAAAAAACATTGTCCATAAGTTATTGTGAAATAGTGAGTTAATATATTCTATTTTATTCCACTTCATTTATCTTTTCATTTTCTTTTATAAACTTTAAAATTTTCTACTTACTCCCCACCTCTTTGCATTACAAAAGACTTCCTAGTCTGTGATTCATCTACAAAATGTTGTAGGCATATTGACCTTTTCACCTACACATATTACCTCACATCCAGATCAATTGTGTTTATTTTTTACCCCATCCATTGATAGCATATATTGCATGAATATCTCTCTCTGCATGATGTTCACAGTTCGATTCTGCATCCGTTCAAATCTTCCTGTAGCCCATGTGAGATCCATGCTGTTTTAATCTTTCATGGTCATCATGATGTCTCTTCTTTATTATTCTATCCACTAGCATCATTTATCTAGACCCCTCAAGACTTTAGCATTCCCTATTCCACCCAGAGTTTAGTATAAGTAATAGATATTGACATGTATGATGCCATTGAGTGGAACCTTGGATTTCTTAAAAAAGTATCCTGCTGTAGTTATTTACAGATTACTTTTATTTCATTTATGTACTTTATAAAGGCAGCAGAGACTAATTCTTTATTACTTTTTGATATAAAACACTTGCAGTAAACATGGAGGAGAAAAGTTTAAGAATGTGGTATAAATTTTTGTTAGAAATTGAAGCCTGAAGACTCAGGTTTGAATGCATCTTATACAAAACAAAAATAATTTTGAAGAAATAATGAACAAACTTTTCAACTTAATGCTATAGCTGAACTAAACAAGGATATGAGAAGACTAGATCAGGAGTGGCAAATTCACTTTTATTGGACCAAATTGTTTTACTGCTCTTTGAAGAGTTTGTTTTTCTATATTTATTTCACTTTACTTCTACAAAATTGCTAACTTTTATCAATAACAACTTTTTTAAGCTATAATTTTCTGGAGGTCATTTTTGCATGGTATTTGGTAAAATAAAAGCTTCCTTTGGTTTATAGAAATAAAACAGTTTTAGCATCAGCATTAATTGTATTGAACAACATATTCCATCTGCCAAGAACATTTTTATCTTAGTAAAAAATAGCTGTAAGTACCTTTTGCTGTTTTTCAGAAAATTAAAAATTTTCATTAAGAAAATTCTGGAAAGACCAAATATAAATGGCAATTAGAAAGTATCTAGGGAATTTGGTTGAGGATTAAAAATTTAACTCAGACAAGTTTTGTCTGACCAAAATGATCCCATGTTTTATCCATCTTCATTGGTTAATTATCTTTCATACTATTAAGTTTTATGCCTCTACTAGTGCCAAACTTAGATAAATATTTGACACTATACCAAGTTCTTCTATTCATTTTAAAATGGACGAGTTTCATTTCTATGAGTTTTGTTTTCATTTCTTTTGTCTGCATCAGTTGTTTCTTTTGCATCTCAGCATACAAATCTGTATCATGGGAAGGGATCATTGATAAATCTGTATCATGGGAAGGGATCATTGATAAATTGGCATTCTATTATTAGAATTTTAAAAGAAAATTTACATCATCCAAGAATATTGAATGAACCAATTGTAATCTTAAAAATGTTTATAAAACCAATGATTGGTGTAGCTAATTAACTCTATAGGAAAACAGCCAAAGCACATATATATATGTGTGTGTGTGTGTGTGTGTGTAATGTATGTATGTGTGTGTGAGAGAGAGTGTGCTGAAAAGTTTAACATGACCCCAAAAGGAATTACAAAATAAATTCTAATATTTGGCCATTTAGTCTTATTTAGTTATCTAGTCAAATATACGTCAAAGAATGCTGATGATCTAAAATTTAGAGAGCTCACGGTAAAATGTAAAAATAACTACCAAAATTTAATTGCAATAATAAGAACTCCTCAGACATGTGCCCCTATATTTCCATGACTAGAAGTTTCATGCTATACACAATCTTCAGATGGGGATGGGGAGAAATGCAAGACAGGGAGTTCTTATTCTTGTTATTATATATACAGTGAAATAGATAATATACAGTCACAAAGATGTGCCAAATATGTAGGAAAAATCCTTTCATTCTCTTAATATCCTATTTAGATGATCTGATGACCCTTCTAAGAATAAAAATTCAGAAGATTTCTAAAGATAGAAGCGTTTGATTTACAATTTAACTGAGAGTAGCACAAAATATCACGTCATGCAAACTTGAGAAATACCTGTTTCAAAAGGTTACCAGACTTGTTTCAAACCAGATTGCTAAAACTAACTCTAAGAAAAAGATCATCTCTTCAAAACATGGTGTCAAAGGAAGTGCGAGTAGGTGGGCAATGATAACTAAGTAGAAACCCAAACGAAATTACTATCCATGCTAATAGTTGATATTTCCAATGATAGTTTTGTAGCACTATTCATGGAAATAGCCATTTGGAGAATGTAATCTTCATTGGAGCTTATATAAGCAAAGTACAACTCTGTAATCTGTGTTTTAAAAAACCTGTTTATGTTACTATTCACAATCAGTTTTATGTGCTACTGACTAGGCTACAGATGAGAGTTTTGTACTATACCACCATAATAAACACTTCAATGTCTTACCCTAGTCTAGTTTGGTATCAGCTGTGGCCAATCTGTCTTCACATTATCTTAGTATATTGTTCAGAAGATGAAAGAATAGAAATAAGGTGACAAATGAAATTCCTAAGCAAAGAAATTTGTTTATGAAGTTAGAAATTCTTCTCAGGGCGAAACTGATTTTTGCATAGTCACTCTTAGTCAAATCTTAGGAAAGAAAAAAAAAGAATGTAAAATATGATAGAGAAAAATCTTTAAGAAGCTTATGAAATTCAACTTATAATGGGATAAGTGTATGAAAGATTCACTCAATACAAGGCCCAAGAGCCACTCAAGGTAGAGGGTTACTGTGTGGTAGTGTATTATCATAAGAAAAGCAAGAAATGAAGTTCTTAGGGGCTTATGATTACATTTATGAATATGCTTGTCTCTTTGCATTACTGAAGAGAGACTATTATATCTAAATTCTTTCCTTGACATTGGCAAAATTCTGATCTCAAATGAAATATTAGCCAAACTGATCCATGGTAGCTTAAAAACAGCCACTGACATGCTTCATGCAGAACACTTTGTGTCAGATGGCAATACTAATTCAAATCTTGTTAACACTGTTGGTTTTAAAGCAGCTTAAAACACAAAAGTAAGGTTAAATCTCTGTTGGGCACAATCTAAAAATACACTTGTATAAAGGATTCTCATGTTCTCCCAGACAATGTCATCTGTTTGTAATCATATGGAAATCTTTATGCTTGGCATGTTGCTTTACTACTGAACCGTTTTCTTGGATCTTTACATCTTTGACATTGTGCATGTAATATTGGCAGCTGTCAATGCTGCTGTCAGCAGCAGAATATCTCAGATTGTTTATGGCTTTAGTGAGTACAATGAATTTGTGGTTGGAGATATTCTTGGACAGTAAGTCTTAATGTTTGCTTAGAATACCAGACTTGACCTCATGACAGATTTTTCAAATATCTACAGTATTGCCCATAAGTAAGTATAACCCTACCACATTTTTACAGAAAGTTAATGTTTTTCCCCACCTATTATAGAGAAATATGACATAATCAAATCAGGTATTAGTTATAAACAAACTCTACAGCATTAAAACTTGGTTACCAAAGAAATATTTTGCAGTTCAAAAATGAGTACACTTCTATGAAATAATTTTATTTAAATCCAATATTTTATTTTCTATTTTTGTTTGTAGTTTTTGATATACAGATGCTGTTATGTTTTTCCACTCCAACAGTATGGCACATTTTAAATCTCTCTTGTTGAACATTTGTAACTCTACTTTTTATTTAGTACACTCCATAAGTGCTTAAGTAAAATCAATTTAAATCTAGTGATATGCTAAGCCAATTAGACATATTTAACATTTACTTTTTCAGAAACTATGCTGTTTTTTTTAAATGGGTTGTTTTAGATCATAGATAGGCTGAAACACAGTCCTACTTTGTTAATTTATGAATGAAGGTAACATGTTTTCTTTCAGCATATTGCAATCACTTTTTATATTCATGATTCTGTCAATAAAATACAACTCAGCAGTGCCATTGCATAAAGCCACCAGTATGCTTAACTGTTGAGGTTAAAATTTCTAACTTGTTTACCTTACCACAATGATGCCAAATTCATCTAATGCTATGGGACCTAAAGAGTTTGATTTTTGTTTCATTTAACCACATTTAATTAATAGTTTATTTTATCCTTCTCCTGCAACAACTTTAATGGGTCCTATTTTATCTCAGCGTTTCCTACACATTTGTCATCCATGTAAGCTGGTCTTGTTCTTGGCCCCAATTGACAAGGTTGATCTTGTTGCTTCTATACAGCCCAACATTTTCTTTTTGTAATCATTTCACCCCAAGCAAGGCAATAAAATCACTAGGATGCAGGGAGTTACAGAGAATGATAGAGAATGAGAAGACTTTAGTGAGGTGAAGTAAAGGAAAAGGACAATGTTGATAGCTGGCAGAAAAAGTTCCTTATAGTGATTGAATGAAAGCAGTTTTGTTTTGGAGGTCTTCAAATTTACAAGTCATTTCTTACCTCAGTTAACTACTGTTTGAAGGTCGTTTTGAGAGCAGTTGCCAGTTTTAATTTGTTGGATCTGTTGGACTTGGTACTAAGATAGGAGTAAATAGTTGTGTCATATGCATAGATACCTAGTTGGGAACTGGCGACATTGAGAAGGTACTTGATAAAGATCAGAAACAGTATAAGTTCAGGGATAGAGCCCTGGGGGATCCCTGCATTAATATGAAATTAACTAGAAGTGTGTCCACTCAACATGACCTTCATTACACACTCTGTTAGAAATGATTGGATTAAGCCAAATATTCATCCAAAGACACCATAAGCCTTTGAGCTTGTGGAGATAACCAACATGCCAAACCCTTTCAAATGCCTTTGAGATATCTATGGTTACAGCCCGAGCTTCATCATTCTTATATAAAGCTTTAGAGACAAATTGCTCTTGTTCAATACACTCTTGCAGAGGCACGAGTAATCTCTAGAATCAAACTTGTGAGAAACTATATGGTATCTCATTCTGTCAGTATGTGACACTGAGGCAGTGAGGTGGTTAAATATTAATTCGAAGTAGAAAAAGGGAAATATAAAATGAAATATGAATTGGAAGACAGAAAGAGAGAATGAAAAACATTTTTCCCTGGTAATGTGGAAGTGAAGAAAGGGTCATCTGGGATGCCTCACCACTACGAATTGGAATGATGAAACCTAAGAGTTTACTTTTTTTTATCAATTGAAAATCTGGTATGCAGGTAAAGCAAATTGGCAGATGGCTTTATCTCTTTCTTGGGAAATTAGAAAAAACACATGTCATTGGCAAAAAGAGAAGCAGATGGGAATTATATTTTCATTAGCAAAAATGAATTGAGAAATGAAAACAGGGAATGAACCCACTATGAGAAAATCGAGCCATCATAACAAGCTGGTTGTCTGGTTTTCACTAAGACAACCAGCCAAGGATGGGAAACAGTATGTCTCATTGTTGAGAATTTAGATAAACAAATATATTTTCATTGACAAAAACAAATTGGGAAATAATTTTTATTTATCGTTGGAAGGCTAAAATGAGAAGGTGATCTTGTAATGCTGATCCTCTCACATGGTGTCAGTTGTAATGTGATCTCTGGTCAAGGCGTCCATGTGACACCGTATCCTAACCCCACTGGGTCGATGTCATCTACAAGACTGGCCATTGGTCCAGTATTACAGGTTAGACCTAAGTCTCCGGTTTCAAATGTCAATTTGATTCCACTCACCAGCCCCGTTGTGATTTTTGATCCTGGCAAGTAGTTATCGGGTCATAGAATTCCAAAAGCACTCCGTTGATCTACCTGCAAGCTTGTTGGATGAGAATCGGATTAACTGCAAATAAATATGGCCAAGTCAATCTGATTTAGAGGGACAAAAGTTTTATATATATATATATATATATATATATATATAACATCAACATTACATATAATAATACAATTCTTGTGGCAAAAAGTTGAATATCTCTTGTATATGAATAATGATCAACAAAACAAAAGAAAATACTTCATGTAATTTTGTTAAAGGAGAGATGTGGCTTTGTTTTAACCATTTTTGGTGTGTTCTTAACTACTACAACTGTCGATGTTCCTGTCCTCAGTAGTAGTAGTAGTAGCAGGAGCAGTAGTACTTATATCAACAGCACATGTTAGCGGACGCTTTGTTCTAATCTCTGACATCATTTCCTCTCTTCTTCGAGCCTCCAACTCAACTCTGCTCACTGTCTCTAACCCAACTCTGCTCTGCTTCCACTTGGCTCGCCTCTTTATATAGAGAACTAGTGACATATTGTTTTTTTTAGTGCGAACATACTGACATACATTTATTAGGAACCGGGCTGACCCATTTCCCATCACACCTCTAAAATAAAACTTCACACTTGTTTCATCTTTCAGTACTCTGACCGTATTGCAATTGTTCTAAGTTTATCTATTAATAGCTCTGAGCAATTTTGGTAAACTTTACATAGATTTATGCTGTCTTGGTATTGATAAAATTAACCTTTAGATCAAGACATTCTGAATTCTATTAATAATCTGATATATTTCGTATGCTTAAAGAGAAAAAAAAGATTGTATTTCATTTTCTAAATAAAATCTGTAACATTTACATTTCAAAGACTTTACAGCATTTTTAACATCTTGGTTCATTTGAAAACACTTTTTTTCTTGTTTTCCAGCATATTCTCCTTTATTATCATTATTATTATTTCGGGGTGATATTGACCCCTGCCACAATCTGGTTTGTCTTTTTGCTGGACAGGTGGGTCAAAGAAAGGGAGTCAAAGAATTGAAATTAATGATGACAATAAACCATGCCCTTTCTCCTATGCACTTTAAAAATTAGATTTGTAACAAAGACAGTTATGCCAGCTCTGAGAAGCAAAGTTAGAATACCAAGAAGGAAGGAGGAAGGGTTAGAATTTAGCCCCACCTGAGCAGAGTAGCAGTGCAAGATATAAGGTGAAGCAGGTTGGAATTAAGGGAGGAGCAGTCCCTGTGAAATTTGTAAAGTAATCAAGAAACCAGAAATAGAGTGCAAACAAAATCTTTACTGGAATTAATGAAAATTGGGGAATCACTGAATCCCCAGAACTCTTTGGGCCCCACACCAATTTTGTACTGAAGTGCATCTAAGCAGATGACTTTGGGGTGAGATCTTGCATTGAGTGCCTCTGAAATCCATCTCAGATGCCACCAGTTTTCCTAATTCCAAAACTTTGAACCCAGCTCCTCCAGAAGTTTAGACAAGGCCCAGTGTCATTATAAAGATTGACATGGGAAGAGTTAATTTTGTTGTACCAAGAGCTATATAAACCAATTGAAGATTAACCCCATGAATTTTTCATTTTATTTTTCATTGTATAGATAATCTTTTTTAATATAGCACCTGCCATAGTTTGAACCAGCACTGCAATTACAATGACCTTCAATCTTCCACTGCTCTGAGATCAGGGCAATTCTTTATGGGAGTAAAAACCAATGGATTTAGTCAATTGATTATAAGGTTCTGAAACTGCATGGGTATGTTTTCCTGTTTTATCAAATCAAGGCCACTGCAAGGCAAGTCAAATGTCAGGCAAGACACTTTTTGGTTTCCTTGTATTTATTTTCTCTCATATTAATTTCCTTTGCACCTTGCTCATGTAACTAGATCTGATAAGACTGTCTCTTTTTTTCCCTTGTTGGTTGATTACATAAGTTAGAATGAGTGAGCACAGGTCTGTTTTTGGGCCTAACTGGTCTATGGATGGGGTCAAGTAACTTCAGAGACCTGTTGGTGGAGGGACCCAGATTAGTTGTGTATAGAGGGAACCTGGGGGAGTTAAAAAACTGGTTGATGACAATTAAGAAAAAATGGCTGCTCTATGAATGGTCCAACATGGATATGGTGATTTTAGCGTAAGATGCAGCTGAGTGCCCGGTTTCTGTTTTTTTGGGGGGGTGGTTGGGGAGCATCTAGCAAACGACCCTGGATTAACATTGGTGGACTTAGGGAAACTGCTAATAAACAAATGCACTGATGACAGGATGGTGATAGAAGCCATGAGAAGCTTCATGAAATTCACCTAGGCAAAGTATGACTGCAGGTGAGTTGCAGGCAAGAGCAATAAAATTGTCAGCCTCTGCCTCCTCTGAGGAAGTAAGAGAAATATCCCCATTCACGCCCAGTTGGCAGAGTTGTTTGTTGATGCACTGGAAAATGCAGGCATCAGACATTAGGGAAGCTTCAAACAAGTTATCAGTGGCCACAAGTCTGGCCAAAGACAGTGAGAAAGTGTGGAAGAAGACGAGAGGAGGTGGAATTTGGTGAAGGTGATAGTCAGAGTAAAGTGAAGAAAGTCTCTGTTGTAGAGAAGGTGAGAAGGACCCCAATAGAAGAGAGTAGTCCTTGAAGCATAGGTTCTTTGCACCAACACCTGGAAAATATGGTCTGGTTTGTTGGACTTGCAAATAGAGTGATTGATCGATTGTCCAACAAGGTGGGGGTTGCCTCTAAGGCCAAATTGTAGTAAGTGTGGCTGGTTTGGCCATAAAACCAAGTGGTTCAAGGTACCTAAAAAGGTTTATGCAATGTTGGACATGTGGACAGGTTTGTCATTTTTCTGCTGGCTATCACTGGAGAAGGTACTTGTTTTGTCATGAACCAGGCCATCAGAAAAGGAGTTGATCCCTTAGAAATAGAGAGAACAAACAGGTGGAAAGTAAAAATGGACAGTCAAGAACTTCATTCTATGTGGATGATGAGAAGTTTTTATTGCTGGCACTCATGTCAAGAGGTGGGTGGATGATGGAGGAAGAATATTGAAGAAGGTCAGATGAACACTACCCCAAGAAAAAGAGGGCTAGAGTATTTTCCTTGTTGATCTAGGATGGGGAGCTCATATGTGAAGCAGTGATAAAAGGAAAAGTGATCAGAGCACTAACAGACATGGGGGTGTCTGTGTCCTTGATTAGGGAAGATCAGTATAAGAGGTTGAAATTGTGAGTGTTGTCCACAAGTTATAATAGCTCTGGAACTCTGTAGAGAAATGGTATTGGGTGAGGATTGGCTGGGCCAACATAGAGCCCAGCTTAAATTCAGCCACACAGTATTGCTAGTTGATGGAGTGGAGCTACCATTGAGAAACATTCCTAGTGAAACAGTGTCAGTGGTGGTTGATACTGATATAAAATTGCCTTCTTGAACACTAGTATCTGGTAGATGTAGGTTTAAGATGAAGAAGAAATTGGAAGGCAAACTTTTTCAGATAGCCCTTACTGGGAAATACAGGCCTGAAGTGGAGGAAGTAGCCTTTGTTGAGGCAGTAGTGGAGGGGGCAAATATTGTGCCTATAATGTTGACCAATCAGGCTAATAGGACTGTCGAAATATCAAAGGTCAAAGAGGTAAGGAAGGCCCTGCCAGTAAGGACCATTAATTGTGTAAGATGTGATGAGCAGAGAAAGTTGGGGCAGAATCAACTGGGGGAAGTGAAAAAAAAGAGATATATCCCCTGAAAAATTCAAGACCAGAGAAGGGCAACTGTTAAGAGCCAACAGAGATGTGGTGGCTAACTCAGATAAGGAGTTGGGGCAGATACACACATTAAGCATGAAAATCAATACTAGTAACCATGCACCAATCAAAACCATACAGAACATCTCTCGATAAGAGACCATTGGTGGAAGAGGTGGTCAGGGATATGTTAGAGTCAGGGATAATTGAGAGGTCTGAGTCTCCCTGGAGTTTTCCAATAATGGCATTAGATAAGAAGGATAGGGGACAGGTTTTGTGTTGACTTTTGGAGGGTGAACACAATCTCAAAGCTACTGGCAGTTCCTCTTCCATTAATAGATGATATCTTTGCCCTTCTGTGGAAGGATAATATTTTTCAACAATAGATTTGAGGTTGGGCTGAGGCAGACCAGGAAAAAGCCAAATTTGCATGTCATGTGGGGTTATTTCAGTTCAGGGTTGTGTTGACAAGCAAATGTTGAGAGTGCTGTGCAAGATGGAGGACTTTGCCATGGCTTATTTGGATGACATCTTTGTGTTCTCCAAAATGCCTGAGGAACATTTTGACCACATACAATGGCTGCTAGATTGGTTAAGGAAGCATGGGTTAAAGTTGAAACTACTGAAGTGCCAGTTCCTGAAAGAAGAGTCAAGGTACTTGCATTTTGTCCAAGATAAGGATGGGGTTAAGCCTGATATAGACAAAATAGAAGTTGTAAGAGCAGTGCCTGAGCCTAAAACAGTAAAGCAGGAAAGAGGTTTCATAGAAGCAACAGAAAGTTCCAGTTTTCTCGAGACTGGCAGCCCTCTTGAGAGTATTGATTAAAAAATATGCAAGATTTAAGTGGATTGTCAGAGAGCATTTGACAGCCTCAAGGAGCAGCTACCCTTGTTGTTGTATTCAGATCTCAGAAAACCAATGATCCTGTATACAGTGATCAATGCTAGTGATCAATGTATTGGTGCAGTCCTTACTTGACCATGACAAAGATGGACCAGTACCTGGTATACCAGAAGAGGTACCATTATACTTCTTGTCCCATCTCTGAGACACAACAGAGATGGCCAGTGGTTGAGAAAGAAGCCTTTCCTATAATCTACACTGTACAGAAGCTGGATTATTATTTAAGTGGAGCTACATTTACTATTAAGACTGACCATAAAGCATTACTGTATTTGTTAGTGGCCGGCTGGACAAATAAGAAGATACAGCAGTGGGCATTGACGCTAAGTGGATATAATTGCAAAATTGAGTACTTGGCAGGGAAGAACAATACCTTTATATCAGATTTACTGACAAGAATTCCAAAGCAGTTGGAAGCAGAGTCTGTGAGATTGGAAACAGAGTTACATGACAGAGCTTACCAAGTACAAATACTCAATTCACATAGATTGAGGGGCCGTAATGTGTTAGAGGCTGAGACAGAGGGGATCCCACATGTTATGACTGATCCTCACTTGAGAGATATGATAAGGGAAAGTCAAGAAGACAGTGAGGTAGCTTCCCTCAGAGCAAGAATAGAGGCAGGTAATACTTCCAAGTATGTAATGCATGAAGGGATGCCATATTACCTCGCAGGAAGAGAAGAAGAAATAAGGGTTAGACTGTTTTTGCCTGCTGAGTTGTGAGTCAAAGTATTAGAGCAGTGTCATAGGAAGATGGGCCACATGGGAATTAAATAAGACTTATGACCTCATAGGTATAAATTATTATTGGCCAAGGTTGTATAATGAAGTTACTAGATATGTGCAAAGTTATGTGATATGTCAAGCCCAGGGTAGAAGATATGAGACAGCTCCATTGATGGAGATGTATATCCCTAATTATTCCTTTGAAAAGGTAAACATGGATATATCAGGCCTGTATAGAGAGACCCCAAGATGAAAACTATAAATAGTGAGCTTTGTAGATTGGCTAACAAATATGCAATACCTGATAAGAAAGCTTGAACAGTGCCTGATTTGATACCGACAGAGATATTTCCTTGATATGGAGCCCCAGTGTAGCTAGTCAGGGATGATGGACCTGAGAATGTGAATAACATAATGGCAGCTTTGGTGAGTATGAATACTATGCATGTGATCATTTTCATGTACCACCCACAGGGTAATGCAAAAGTGGAGCACTTTCATTTGGGGAACATATTGGCCAAAGATAATACTGAAAAGTAGGATTTGTATTTAACACAGACCTTGGCAGCAGTGAGATTCTCTTTACATGAAACCTCTAGCTTCTTGCCATATTATATGCTGTTCAGATATGATGTGGTCTTGCCAGTAGATAACCTACTAAAGCCTTGTAGGAAATACATGAGAGAAGACTACCATAATCTAATAATAGAACAGCCATATAAGATTCTATAATATAATAGGGTTCCCGCCTCTGGTCCAGTTTTCCTTCCCTCAAGTGTATTTTGTAGAATACAGGATCTCCAACTCTTAACTCAACTTCGTTTCTTCCTTTAGTCACACTCTCATTTCTCTTCTTTTGTGCCTGTCTAATCCTCCTCCTCGTCTGTATGAATATCTTATGTTGCTGTTCTATTTACAGTTACACCACTGGATGTAGACAGCGGCAAAAGGTGTTATAAGTGAATAGTGACTTTGTATATTTAAGGACGCACTTACATTCATTATTACATGCAAAAAAAATGTCTGTTTAAATTGGACCTCTCACTCTGCTATAGCTGGAAGAAGTTATTCCTGTGGGCTATAGTGGCTGAACAGACAAGAGTGTACTAAGGGGGTAGAGATTGTAGTTACAATTCACATTTCTATGCTGGTATGAAAGCTTTGGTGTCAGCTTTCACCCAGGAAAAGAACTCAGTGGCACATTTCTCAACAGGATGATTTAAAATATCAACTCAAAGGATATTGCAAAGGAAATCATGAAATGAGTCCCAACCAGTGTGTTGATGACAGAAATATGTTCTGTTAATAGGGAGTTCTTGTCAGCGGAAACACTACCGCATGGTTGGAGTTGCCAAGAAGACAGAGTATGACATAAATCAGTGGGGTGGGGGTAAGGTAGAGATCAAGTTAGAAGCCTGTCTATCAGAATTTCTTGGGAAACATGTGGGGAAGTCTACTATTTGAGTGAGAGATTGAACAATTGAGAAATTCATTCTGGATGCCAGTGAGATCAGTGGCATTAGAGTGATGAAGCTAATTAACATGATGGGCTCTGAAGTCATTGAACACAAAGATATTTGTAGGTAAGTAAGAAAGGGCCTTATCTATCAGAAATTCTATTTAGCAAACAACAGTCATGAGAGGAAGGGGAACAATAAAGGAAGAGATGACTGACTGAGTTTAACAGTGAAAGTCAGAAGCACCTGTAAGAACAATCCAGAGATTCAAGAGACAGATATCTTGCCAGTGGAAGATGTTCATGAATGTAGCCAACAAGCATATGTGGCCACTAGAATCCTTTTGAAAGAGAGGAAGATAGCCAGGAACAGAAAATTCAGTGGAAGAGGCTTCAGATTCCACCTTTTTGAGATACTTGCACAATTTTGGCAACAGTATTTTTACTCAACTTTCCATCTATTGTTATGATTTTGGTGCTCTTTTCAAAATAATTAAGATATTCCGTTAGATTAGAACAGAGTTCTTTTTTATGTAGAACCATTATTGAATAAAATATCTTTACACTTTGTGACTGTGACTTTAAAAGTACTCTTTTTTAACATTGCAATCCCTATTTATCTATTTATCCCTTATTAGTAAAAATAATCAATAAATGTTTAAATATGCTTATTATACAGAATGAAATAAACTTCAATGATACTCATTTTTAAACAAGAAATATATTCATATTTTTGACAATTGATTCACTGCTATAGAGCTTGATCATAAAATATATCTGATAACATCCATCTTTAGTGTGTAATTAGAAATATTTAAAAAAACTATTGTTTGTTTTAGAAGAAAATTAACTTTCTATAAAATATTGGTGATAGGGTTGTACTCATTTATGTACAATACTGCAGAAATGATACTGTTTATCTATACTGAATGAGGCAAAATAATTTTAACAAATATGGTGTATTTAAAAACTAAATACATTTTAAAATACTAAAAGACTATTTATTCCATATAAATTTATCTAAATTAACAGTACAAGATTTTGTTTCATGTTGTCATTAAATTACTATTATCATTATTTTCTTGGATTTCTTGGATTTCTGTTGTATAAACATTTCCTTCTGGATCCCAACCAGAGAGTTATGGTCAGAAATGGCTTTATGACATTTTCCATTGATCATTTTTTTTTTTTGTAAAAAAGAAAAGAAAATACAATTTTTTGTATTTCTTTAAGGCACAGGCTACCAGGAATCCCTTTTATGAGTCTATTGGAACCTTTTCCAATCAATCCAAGGGTTTCAACTGGAATGATTGATATCCTCATGTGCCACATTTTTGAGATTTCCACTTCAAAATGTTTGTATTTTGATAGTTTTTTGAAGATTGTCAAAGATACATTACAATCTGAAAGGACTGCCAGATCAATAAGAAAACACAATTCTGTTTTTGTGGTCTTTGATCAAAATGTCTAGGCAATTAGCTTTGATTGTTCTGTGTAGATTGTAAAGTCCCATGAAACTGTTACAAGTCCTGTCTTTGTAATAGGGGTTTGGGTAATATTCATACCAGTTTCCTTTCCATAAAAGTTATTTTCCAGTGCAGATATTGACCCAGTTTGTCATGTCATGTTTTATATTCAGTGGGTTCTAACACAGTGCAGCCTGATGCAAGATGGTTAAGGGTTTTGGGATATTTATCACAGAATCTGCATTTCAGGTTCAATCAATTTTTCAGCATGTGTGCTTGGTAATTTCTAGTTAGTAAGTATTGGTCCTGTGCAACAAGAATAAAACCTTTAGTTTCAGCTTTTAACTCTGAACTACATAGCCACCGATGGGTATGAGGTTTGTCTATATCAACTCGTTTGGTTGGGGCAAAGTATTGACCATGAAGAGACATCTTGCCATCGTTTCTGCATTTGGTACATTGCATTTGCTTTCTTTTTTTAGGTTCTTTGACACTGCAGTAAATGAATTATGTTTTATTTGCACTTCTTCACCCACTTAAAATTCCCTTTTGAATTTGTTGGCTTCCTTTATTACTGAGTAAAATTTCTTATTTCTTTCATGTTCTTTGAGATAGATCATAATCCTGTCTTCAGTAGTTTCCAGCTACCTTTGAAGACCGATTGTCATTGTTTTGTAAGACAGTTCTAGTTGAACTAATCCTCTACCTCCTTCAGATCTGGGCACATACAGACAATCCACATCAGCCTTAGGATGATGTATGCAGTGACATGTGAGAGGCTTTCTTGTTTTGACATCTATTTGCTTAAAGTCAGTTATTATTATTATTATTATTATATTAATATATTTATTAAAATATTATTATTAGTAGTAGTAGTATTAAAATTAAAAGTAATAAAGTATTAAAATGCCTGTAATTTTGTTTCAGTTATAAATTTGCTATTCATTAAATGCACTGAATTCCTATCAAACACTTCTTTAGCTGTTATTATTAAGTTAAAAGGAAAACCATAGTTTATTGTTTGATTTTTCAATCATCTGCAACTATTGGGATTTTATCACAAAATTTGGGGAGATGGCATTTGATGTGCTAAATAAAAAGCAATTGTAAATTATTTGTTATGTGTTGGTGTCATGAAATAGAAAAAATATTTCCAAAACTGAAGGCTGAAATACAAAAAAAACCCCGAAAAGTTTCCTCTTTCTTTTTAAGAATAAATTTGACATGAGCATGATTCTGACAATGAAATTTGAAACTACTCAAATAATAAGACAACTTCAAAGATTTTTTTAATTATAAAAAAAAAGCTTAGCTTGCTGAAAAATCTCAGAGGAGCAGAAGATGTAAATTCACTTTTAAAAATATTATTTTTTTAATGTTCACATCATCATGACTGGAAGTTATATAATAGGTTCTCCCAAGTGCATGATGTCAAGCACAATGAAAAATGTCAACTTCTTTCTGCAACATGATCATTTTGTATGTTTTAATCAAACCCTAAAATTTTAGAAAATCTTTGAATATTTGCTTACTTTGGAGAATAAACACCAACATTTCAAATTGTAGTTTGGTTATTTTTAATTTTTCTAACAAACGGGTACATTTCTGGTTATTGGGAGAAGATTTGTTATTTGGTGGTTTTTGCAATAGCTTTGTGAATATATGTGTTCCTAAAGATCATTGTTTGAGGAAAAACTGTTACTGAGTAAACAGAAAATTTGCACCCAAAATCTTTTATGCCATTGAATCTTTTTTTTTAAAAGACACGTTTTTAAAAGAAAAAAGTTTCCTACATTTCTTAAAGACTTCTTTTTAAACAACTAGCCTGATTATTGAAAAAGTAAATTTCTTTTTGTTTATCTTTAAAATTGATTATGTTTAGCAATCTATTTACTTACTTTTTCTGATCAAGTCTTCTTTATATTTCTTTTGACTTGAAGTTTACACAATGACACAAGTCAACATAAACACCACTTATGGTAGAATTTGATTAAAAATTATATAACTTAATATTTAACTGATAAAATTTGATTAGATTTGTTAATTAAACCTCATATAGTTTATTAGGACTTATCAATATCTTTTTTTAATTCATATTACCTTTTTGAAAACTTTATCCTGTGTGTATCTATCTATCTATCTATCTATCTATCTATCTATCTCTCTCTATATATATATTTTAATACCATGTCCCTACAGGATGTAGGAAACAACTCTCTATACATTTCTTTTCTTTAATATTAATGAATTATCATGATTCTTTAGGACAAGATAGCAGAGTGATTTCCTGTTGCCTACCCCAGGGTTTCAAATTCAGTGTTATCCGTCTCCTCAACTGGCTCCAAAAAAGAGCCAGAGAGCTCAAAATACTCTTCTATTTACCCAATAGTTTGTAAGAGAAGAAATTGATTCATGAATTTCCAAAGGCTATCAATGTAAATTGAATGCAATAAACAGGGTCAGGACTTGAACTTGGTTCATCAATACCACTTTCTGTATCAATAACCATTACACAAGCTACACATCAATAACTGTGAAGTAGTCATCTTGTGTTTGTTATTTAGATGCATATATTTTCATAGAAGATTTTAAAGCAATATAATTGTTACAAAAATTTATTTTGGTTGAATTATGAAATAGTCTATTAATCAGAAGAGTAACCATGAAGTTATTGATTTTATCTAGCAATTAAATAATTACATGAGCATTTGATTTACCCTGTTCAATCCCTTGGAATTTGTTGAACCTTTGAATAAAATGCTAGAGAATGTTTCTTATATTATAAAACTGGAAATCATGATGGTTAAAGTTATCTGGCATTGATAAATAATAGAAAAGTGGCTGAGTGATTAGAATATAGTTATTCTTGATTATATTTCAGTTTTTTAATACTTTCTATTTATTCTTTTTTTTATATCCTACACTGTTTACTGTTAACTTTCTTTCTCTTTCTCAGTTTTTTTCCTTTCCAGCTTCATTTTCTATAATATCTCTTTCTCCAATTTATTTTTCTCCCAAGTCTGGAATCAGAAATGCATACCAAAATAGTTGGGTATATCATGCATTAATGTACTTTGAAAATAAAATGGTTCTCTCAAAACCTTCACATTTACAGTCATATCTCAGCTGGCCTATTATGATGAAAGTACTAATGAACATTGTATTAACTCGGCTCCCAACTTTTTTCTGAAAGTCAACTCCTCATAACCCATTTTGATTTTTGACCTGGTAAGTGGGGTAATGATGGCATATATGTCAGCAAAAAAATCTAGAAAATTGTATACATGCTGTACTGCAGCATATCTCCATATCAATAGAGACTCTCTTTTCCTCCATTAGAAGTTGTCTTCCAAGCTCTGACCCCACTGAATATTTAGATCTGATAAGAGGAACTAGATCAATCGAAAAACTTATACATGACTGGTGAGGATCCCAATATAGAAGCATTTCAAACTTCATCAGGAGTAGATGGAGGAAATTGAGAGTCCCAATCTATTTAATCTTTTACTAACTTCTTCCATGCATGCATATATACACACACAGATGCAAAGAGATGTACACTCATCATTTAAGCATTTCATACCACACTCCAAATGAATGTACAGCATTCCTGCTTTCCCTCCCAAGTCCAATGTACAGATGATAAGGGAACTATAACAATGACATAGATATTCTTTGTTGGAATATGAATGATCTTGAACAAAATAAATCAACATCCTCTACTAAGTGTTCCAAAAAAGAGAACTCAAAATAAACTCTTCTGAAAAAGAAACTATGATCTGGAATTGGAATGAAATCCATGATGGCACATGCCCTTAATCCATCACGAAAAAAGATAAGGAAATTGAACATAGGTGCTTGGTATAGTTTCATTCAACATGACAAAGTTTTACAAAACCAAAAACATTAACCTAATAACTTGAGTTATGTTTTTAAATAGCCTTGTCAGATTGAGACTTTCATATGGATGCCATACATGGCACTAAACTCATTCAGAAATATATAAACTGTCAGCTGTTTACAACTGCTTTCTCAAATTAATGGTTAAAAATGGTTTTGAGCAAATGAAGCCTATAGGTCTGAGTAAGAATCATGCTTTTTCAAAACTACTGAATAAATGACAAAAAAAAACAAAAAAAACTGTACCAGAAACCATAACATTTGAGGACTTTCAACAGCAGCAACAGCTAAAATGGATAGTACATGTAACTTAAAGTGAAAATAATGATATATATGATATTCCACATTACTTCAAATAAAAGGTTAGGAAGAAAAACTCCATCAATACTGGAAAGAGGAGTAACAGTTAGTAGACTTGAAAAACCTATTTTCCTGGAAAATTCTTTTTAATAGATTTTATAAAATTCAACTGAAATTAGTATTAGCTGCTCAGTCAATGAATGCTGAATGTTTCCTTATAAAGAAATAACTAGTATTACTATTACTATTACAATTAATTCTTATAGCACTTCCCTTTCAATTGCATCATTTACCAAAATTGGCTCTCTCCTATTTTGTTTTTTTCTTTTTCTTCTTACATCTTTTATAATTCTCATCATTTCCATCTACTTCTGCCACTTCAACTTTATTTTCATATCTCACTTTCCTCTCTGTGATAATCATAGAATGTTTCCTACAATTATCATATCTGCCCTTTTTCTTTTACTACTCTCATTTTCTTATATATATATGTCTCTCTCACTTACATGCACATAAATTTCTTTCTCTCTCTCCAATCATTCTTATTTTCTTTCCTCCCTTCTAACACTGAATGCTGACACTTTACCATATCCTTCATCTTCACTCCTCTTATTATATTGCATTTTAGCTTTCACTTTTCCCCATCTCCACCTTTTTGTCTTCATTCATTTGCCCACTTTTGCTCTTGAAACATCTCTTTAATTTTTCAGCATTAGTTTAGTAACCGGTATGCTTCTGATTCAAGAATTTTCTTTGTCTCATCCTCCTGGAAACTGTACATTCATGTTCTCATGTCTTCATTTTATTCCTCTTTTTCCTTTTCTGCTTTAGGCCCTCATCTTCTCTTGTCATTTTGCTAATCAGTCACTTTTTTATTATACACCATACTGAGTTATGGAATCTCTTCTGCCTTTTCCAGCATTTTTACACATGGCCTTTTTCCTTTTCTGTTCAACCTATTAACACATTTGAACACCAGCAGATCCTCTGACTCCATATATTAATAAAGATCTGTTATCTGTTGCATAATCTTTTGGCAACACTGTGTACTTCAAATAAAGTTTCCTAACAAGGATAAATATTCCAATTGAACCTCAGTTTTGCTTTCTTAGCTCCTCTATTGATTATACATCATTAGTTCTAATGTGGTACTTCCTGCTTTCCTGTGCTGAGCAGATAGCATTTAAATATACACAAATTTTCTAAAGTTTTGACTTGTTTGTATGGAAAGTAAACATTCCAGCCTGATGATGTGACACTGCAAGAACCATCACTGAGGTCATGAAATTGTTGAGCCTTTTTTCTTCTGGCTGCTTGTCTCTAATCTACTTTCCAATTACCTATCTCTCACTCTCTTGCACACAAATTCTTTACATCTTTAGCATCAATTAAATCACTCACAAATATGCTTTTCCTCTCTATACTCATTTTCCTTCTCCTTTTCTATATTGTGACCCTTTTCTTGTCCTGAAGAATAGTTGTTAAACTGAATCATACCTATCAGCAAAGGTTTGCACTTATATAAAATTACAGGCATATATATATATATATATATATATATACTTTTCTATAAACTGTCTAGATTATTTAATCTAGCATTTAATTCATATTCCCACAAACACATTTTTTTCAGTAACTATTTCTTTGCTTTTCCTTTATACTTTCTCTTAATGTTTTTCTTACATCTATTTATTCTTTACAGTCCTTACTCTGAAAAACCTTCTTTTCTCCTTTCAAAAATGTCCCATTTTCTTTGTTTCATTATTTTTTCTTTCAATGACAAGATGTCTAATATTTCTCTTCTTATACAAGGTGATGAAAAATTCTCAATCCAATTAAGTTCACAAAATTTCAATGACTGAATATCAGAAAACTGATTTTAGAAAGTGGGTGGACTAACAACTTTTCAGTGACCCTCTTATGCACCTTTGATTGCTATTTATTTCCATATTTGTCCACATGTTTATATCTTGTTTTAATAACAAGACACATTTTGATTTTTCAGTCAAAATATAATTGTTTTAATAAATAAATTGATGATGATTTGAATTACATCTCAATCTAACCAAAATGTCCCTTTGAGAATTTGGATGTACATTTACATATATTTAGTGATATGCTTATGTCAGGGAGAAGGAAGCAATTGTTAGGGGGCATTGATGCTTCAATATTGTTTTAATCAGAACTTGTGATATTTTGTGTCTCTGATATTCTCATTTCTTACTCTTTATTTGTTTTATTTTAATATTCCTCTCTTTCTTTCACTAACTTTATTCTATGTTTTATTATTCTCTTACTTTTATGTTCTTTCTATTCTGATTTGATTATGACTCTAAAAGTCAAAATATAAGATTTTTATTGAATAAAAAGAGAATATTAGAAGTAAACACTTTGGTGCTAGGCACAAACTTTGAAAAAAGTCATAGAAATAAAGACATTAATTCAGTAAAGATTGAATAAAGCAGTAAATAATTACAAGTGACATATGAGCAGAATTTGGCAAAAAGAGCAAGAAATCTCTTATTTCAGTTGGCAGTTAGAGAAGATTTGTTTGGACAAAAAGATACAGATTACCTTGAAAGTCCTCACTGTTTTCTATTTCCTTCATTCCGGTTGTGCCATGATTTTTTGTAACCATTAAATGAACTTTATTGTCAAATCCTTTCAACTCCTTATCAAACAATAAAATATTTTTCCACTCTTCACAACACTTATCTTTCCTGTTCATTCTTCTTACTGAAATGAAAGAATTAAAATGGTTTCATATTCAACCATTTTAATTCTTTCATTTCTTTTCATTTTTATTACTTTATAGTTTTCCTTCCATATTAATCTTTTCATTGATGTACTTTATTCTTGCTATTTTCATTTTATTTTACCATTAACTCTTCTGTCATTGCTTTCTATTTTCACTTTCTCTCCCACCATTTGATCAGATACCTTATATAAGGGGAGCTTTAATTAATAATCAGGGGTAAGGTGTCAGAATCTTTCTCAGTATGTAATAAACTGGGTATCTTAATAAAAGCTAAAGCTAGAAATTCACTTAAACAGTCAAAAAAGTACAAACATAAGAGATGCAGTGGTCTTAATAATGTAAACATGGTCAGAAAATTGATTTTTTTTTCTTTCTTTCAAATTTCACAAATATATAGTCATCAACTCCTGCATTTTAAGGGTATTCACATTCCTGTATATTTATATTTTGGTCACCACTTGATGGATCCTCTTCATTTGATATCATATCCATAAAATAACATAATCTTCACTAATAATTTCACCATCAATATTGCTGTTTTCAGATATTTTTTTTTTTTTGTTGCTTGGTGAACATTTTTTCTTCCTCTTCTCTGCCCGTTGACTTATTTCAAATCACTTAGGAGTATTTGTACGGATTCTTGTTGTCCCAGGTGTTCTCCCACCTTTTTGGCTGGGTATTTTAAGGAAATGGACAGATATCCTCTAGTGTTAAGCAACTTGAGTTAAGTGGGCCTTGGTTGAATTAAAATTGAATTTGAAGTCAATGGAGTAAATCAATGTCTACAGGATGACCGGTCACATCAGAAGGGAGGAACTCATTCTTGTTGAAAATGTTCCTTACCAAAGGGTTTCAACTTGTGTGAGTACTGAATGAAGCAATGGTAGCAATACCAGATCTCTATAATAATATGCTTCTCATCAATCAATAGCACTTTGTTTCTGGAGTGGAGTTTACATGTGCCACAAAATGCTTCAGAAAATTATTCAAATTTGTTGATGTCATCCATCATTGTCAATGAAACCTGTTGGTGCAACATGAAAGAAATGACGATGAAATAAAACAAATGCAGGAGAAATAGCACCTGATAGCATGAAGCAAACAGTCATTAATTGACCATACTTTGTTCATACTATCAAAACAATTTGTTTGACTCCTTTTTTTAGTGATGATTTTTCTTGGCCACTGCTCTATCTTACATCAACATTTTCATCAACATTCCAGATCCTATCTGAAGAGAACCCATAACTCTTAAAAAGTTTCTCATAGTTATTAAAAAAAAATCAGGTCACATTATGTCAACTGAAGCTGGTTGCATGATCCAGGGAGGACACCTTAGGTGCCCTCAATAAAATGTTTCCATATTTCTTAAAAAAAAGTTGCAACCAAACTTTGTATGCAATTTTCTTCTTTATCCAATATTGTGGAAGCTTCAGACAAAATTGTTTCCAATATTCAAATGACAAGCTCCTGATTTCAATTGGGCATATTCTGAAGTAAATATCTGATGCCTTAAGAAGGTATTGTTCCAAAAGTTCCTCCTTATCTGGTTGAAAATCTCTGATTATTAAAATATCCATACTACTCTATTTTCACTTTCATATCATTCTGCTTGAAGAGTAGATTTTCTTCAAGCAGTATCTTTTTTTCAATAGGTATTTTAAACACATTTGCTACTGTATGTCATAGCCTTTTTTTTTATCTGTAATGCTAGCATTGCCCATTCCATCACATCTTTTCCAATCATACCATGACCAGTTTTTCTATTATAGTTATACATCTCTCTATCATTCACAAAAAAAAAAGGATTTTAGTGACTTTTTATACTAATAAGACATACCATATTTTCCGTAATAAATACCCAGTCTCAAATAAAAATTTCTTTGAATAACACCTCCCCATTTATGTAAGAATTGTAATAAATCACTAACAAGCGTCCCATTTAAATCACTAACAAGCGTCCCATTTAAATCACTAACAAGCGTCCCATTTAAATCACTAACAAGCGTCCCATTTACACTAAAGATTGGACATACATGTCTTTGGCTAAATAGAAAACTACATGCTATACTGTTTAAAAAATTAATAAAACCCAGTGTGTTTATTAAAGGAAATATAATATGTTAGTACATATTTATTAAAACAGGTGAAAGTATAAGTACTACTATATGTTTTGGTGTACATATATCAAATAGCGATATCAGCTGGAACATGACAAACACTTAATTGAAACATTCTGATTGGCCCTTATTGTAAAACTCCAACCAATCATATGCACTAATATTAACACAGGAAGAATGCACAAAAGTAAACAAAAAGGCAAATCCTTTACAATTCTATTTTAAAAAAAAATGAACATTCTTGTCTAGCTTATTTACTGAGGAAATGATTATTTCTAACAAAGAGGAAATTTATTTTAAAATTAGAAAAATATACAAATCTTTCAGCGTGGTCGACAAACTATTGCAGTGACTTGATACTAATATGGTAGAAAAATTATACTAACCAGTTCTTTTGTTTCAACTTAAATAATGATGTTTCAACTAACCCACCATTCCATATAGCCCCCACCCTTTATAATAATATAGTTCTTGATATTTATTTTTAATTTTCAAATAAAGATTGCAATGGATCATAAGAAAGATTTAAACTTAAAAGATAAACAAAATAGTTACTGAGTGATGGAAACACAACTTCGGAAATTGAAAGTTGAATAAAATTGAAAATAGATTGCAGAATATTCAAAAAAAGAAACTGAAAACATTGGAAAGATAAAAATGAGAAAGAAACTAACTTTAAGAATATCATAAAAAGAGATTTGTAATAAATTAAAAGGCTAATCATATGACTGAGCAGCAAGAAAATATTTCAAGACTCTGCTGTTATCAATGCACACAAAGTAAATATTAAGAACAATTGCAAAAGATATGATAGCAAGTAAACTATCATCTTTAAGTAAATATCAAAAAGAAAAATGTATAAATTGAGTGAAGAAGTACATGAAAACTGAAAACATTCAAAAGTAATTTTTAGTCATGAATGTAGAACTACACTATTTAGACATGCGGGCTTAGATAGAGATTAGGTCATTCAACCAAAATGACTTTGAAACCAACAGTGGGAAGATGTAATATTTTGGGATAATATAGTTAGTAATAAAATTACAAGTCTCTTCAAAGTTGATGATGTTCAAGATAACTGTAAAAATTTATTGTAAATTCTTAGACAGGATGTTTTTTGAGTGGTACTAGTCATGACCAAGAAGATATATATATATATATATATATATATATATATAAAGCATATATTCATACAAGACAGTGAAACTTTAAATTCTGTAAAGATGACTATTGTCCATCTTGGGAAAAACAGATTTCAAAAACAGCAAATTAATGGAATGAGTACCAACTTCTCGATATTAACGCAATAGAATACTTGTGGTCTATCATTAAAGGATTTAAGAGTAGAATGTTAAATTTGAAATAGTTGAAAAAGTTGACAAAATCAATGGTTGAAAGATTGATGAAAATTAAGGAACATCATAGAATTCATATGACTAATGAGTGTTTTAGAATTCTAAGCTATCTATATTAACATGCAAAGTAATGAGATAATAATTTATTCAGATTTATGTAATATTGTGTTAAGCAAATATGTGTTTCTTTGTCATATCTTTTGGATTTATTTATATACAGGGTGTGGCAGAAATACCTCCCACATAATGGTAAGATATTAGTGTCAATGGTGACTTCATCAAGCTAATGTCTTACTATTATGTGGGAGGTATTTCTGCCACACCATGTATAAAAACTTTATGGCTCCCTTATTTATTTTATACAAATCCTGATATGATTATCATCATTTTTAGTAAATGATGCTATAAGCTGAAACTCATAATATATTGCTCATATAAATATGAGTAGGAACTGAAAATTTAATTGACATCAATTGGTTAATGCCAATTTTATTGTGAAAACATTGACTGATATACTGTATGTGATACAAACATCATTTTCATGAACGTTGAACCTGTTTTCATCCCTATATTAGACTCTTATGAAAAAAATCTTTTGAAGTCTAGGCTTTAATTTAGTTAAAAATATTAACAACATCTAGATGTTTTAATTTATTCCAACAATAATAACTTGAATAGATCTATATACAAAAGAAAACAACTAATTGAAATTCCTGGTTCCTTAATTATAATGACAGGTGCCTATTTTGATACAAAATATCTTTTATTAATAATCAAATTTATAGAGCTAACATAATTTCTTCTTCATTCACATTTTTCTATAAAGATCTTACCAACAAAGTCTTACCAACAATGGCTTTGCAAATTGTATAATTGACCAGCAAATTAAAATGAACCCACAAAAATAAGTAAAACTAGCAATACGAACAAAAGTTTGACAAAAAGAATAGAATTAACTTATTCTATTGTTATTCAATGCATAATAATTATGAACAAGATGAAAAAAGTTATGAAAAACATTATATATCATTATCTATCAACTATTGATAAAGGTACACATATACAATTAAGTATATACTATGAAATGTGATATGTCCCGGAAAGTAGCTAAGTGGTTTTGGCTACTATAACCAAGTAGAATATGGTAGCAGTAATCGACTGGTAGTGTCGTAGTCGCAGGTAAGAAGTGTAGATCAATGGCGTAGTCCAATGGGCGTCGTTATAGACTTAGCTCTCAGACACGTCCGTCGGTATTTATGACGGACACCAGCCAATCATATTCCAGTGAGAGGGAACACAGGTGTGCGCATATTCCATTATATCACCTCACCCTCCCATGAATTTTAGCTTTAATACTTCCTCCTTTTAAGGTCTGGACATAAACGATTAACTTTTTTTTAAAGCCTTTTTCACCTCAATCCTCCTTGCAGTGGTGGCGTTTGGCACACTGGTACCTCTGGCCTTGAGATCGGGGATACCTCCATCGGTGAATATCAAAGGCGTCATATAAGACTTCCACTGGAATCTCTTTGGTATTTTCTGTGACCTCTGTAGTATGTCTGGGTCTTAACTGATTCCAATGTCTTTTACAAGGGAATTTTTCTCCTTTTATGTCGGATATGACTTGACCAATTCTTTTGGTTATTATACCTTCTTCCCAATACGCTTTTCCAGACCTAAAATTTTTGAAGAAAACTTTATCTCCTGGCTTATATACTTTAGTCATGTAGTTTTGTTTCTTCGCAGTTTTCTTCACCGGACTAGGCAACAGCTTGTCAAAAACAAAGCGTATTCTTCTTGCAAATATTAACTCTGCTGGCGATAATCCTGACGTCATATTCAGGTTTGGCGTGATTCTGTACACTGCCAAAAATTTCTGAATACTCTGTTCATTCGTGTCCACGCCTTGACTTTTCTTCAAGGCTCGTTTAAATGTGTCCACGAATGATCTTGGATGATAAACTGGTGTTGTCACGTGATCAATGGATAATGCTGTGCAGAATTCCTTGAATTCTCTTCCCGTAAACTGTGTTCCGTTGTCACTGACTAAAGTTTTAGGGAGTCCGAAGCGACTAAAAATTTCACTAAGGGCATTTATCGTATTTGTCACAGTTGGATGTCTGTACTTAACAATTTCCGGCCACTTAGTGAAACTGTCTACCACAATCAGGTAATACGATCCATTTATGGGTTCTTGCATAATCGATATGCAGTCGAGTCCATGGGACATCTGTCTTTGGCCATGGTTGAATCTTTACAGGTGGATCCATTGCTGCCAGTTGACATCCTTTACACTGTTTCACCACATTTTCTATGTCCTGGTCCATCCTCGGTCAATACGTTTATCCTCTCATTAGAGTTTTCATTCGTGAAATCCCTGGATGACCAGTGTGAAATTCTTTTAGAATTTTTTTCTGTAAAGTACACGCCATTACAACTGTCTGCGTAAAGTAATACCTGATCACATATTGAAAAAGGTGACACACTCATTGCTTTTTTTGTTTTCTCGTTCAACCAGACTTGCTTTTACATTTTCTTAATGAAATCATTGTCTTCCGCTGCTTTTTTCACATCATCTAGAGTAACCAGTAGTTCTCTAATGGTATTGCATAACAGACCTGACAATTCACTTTCGTCTCTCAGCGCCACTATTACTGTTTCTTCCAGCAGTTCCGTATATTTCGGTATTAACCTCGACAACCCATCGGCGTGACCTAGCTTTTTTGAAGGCACATATTCCATTCTGAAATTGTAATTCAATAGAATTATACCCCAACGCTGTAGTCGATTTGCTGTGTGAGTTGGTATACCTTTTTTTGAACCAAAAATTGTTAACAGCAGTTTGTGGTCTGTTTGCAGAGTAAATTGTCTTTCATATATGAATTTGTGAAATTTCTTTACAGCGAAGATTATTGCCAAACTCTTTCAATTTGGCTATAATTTCGTTCCGTGGGTAGTAACGTTCTCGAGGCATGTGCTACTGGCTTCGTAGATCTGTCCTCGAGTTTATGTAGCAATACAGGGCCTAGTCCGTCATTACTAGTATCTGCTGCTACAATCATTTTCTTCTTCGGGTCGAAATGTGCCAATGATAGGTTTGCTAATAAACAGTTTTTTATATTTTTAAAAGCATCCTCGCATTCTTTCGACCATATCCACTTTGTGCCCTTTTTCACCAAATTGTTTAAAGGGGCTCTCATTTCATACATTTTGGGGATATAAATACTATAGTAGCTTACCAATCCCCAAAATGCCTGAAGTTTAGCCACATTATCAGGTGCTGGCATATTTTTTATAGCCTCAGCTCTTTCTGGGTCCGGTTTTCTTCCTTTACTGTCAATGATCTGCCCTAAATATTTTATCTTCTTTAGGAAGAACTCACATTTTTCAGCACTCAGCTTGAACCCGTATTCCCCAATTCTCTGAAATACTGCTCTAATATCCGTTTTGTGTTGGGCCTCGTTTTCACTTTTAATCAAAATGTCCTCTAAGTATGCGATCGCATAATCCACACCAGCTAACATTTTGTCCATTATTTGCTGGAATAGGCTTGGAGCTACCTTCAATCCAAAAGGGAGACGATTTAGTTTAAAAATCCCTTTATGAGTATTTATTGTCATGTACTTTGAACATTCTTCACTAACTTTAACCTGAAGGTAAGCCTCCGACAAGTCCAACTTTGAAAACACTAACTCCGGTCAATTTAGTAAATATATCCTCCGGAGACGGTATGCATGATCTTTTAAACAATCGTTCAAGCCTGTCGAGAAATCAGCACACACTCTTTCAATTTTTCTTTTTTATATAAACGGTTGGAGACGCTCAATCCGAGTAATTCACTTTTGAAATTACGCCAATTTTTTCCAACCTTTCTAATTCCTCATTTATTGAGTCTACTGCCAAAAATGGAACTTTTTTCGGTTTAAAAATTGGTTTCACATTTTCTTTCAACTCAAAGTTGACTTCTGTTTTTGTGCACAGACCTAGTCCTTCTGAAAACGCACGAAGGAATTCATTTTTCAACACTGTAATAAATTTTTCTGTTTGCTTCATCTTGTAATTTTCTGTGACATTCACTTGGTTACAGAAAGAATTTACTGGTAATTCCAACAAACTGAATAATACTATCCAGTCTGTACCAAAGAGCTTTACTGAACCAGAGAGCACATATACTTTCGATTTGTGAATTTTTACCATGAACGAAATGTTACATTTTAATTCACCTCGAAATTTGAGTCTTTTTCCAGACACTCCTCTGGCAATTTTGTCTGTCTTCGTCAACGGTGAGTAACCAATTTTTTTCCATGTTAGCTCGTTTATCACAGAGATATCACTTCCTGAATCGAGTAATAATTCTATGGTCTGCCCATTTATTTTTATATTGAGGCATTTTCTTCTTTGACCCTCCTCAATTTCGTGTTTAGACAAAACTACGTTCGCTTTTGCCTGAGACTTTGTTTTTTCATTTCTCTGTTGTGTTCAACAATGTGAACTTTTATGGCCTACACACCCACAATTTTAACATTTTTTATTCTTAAAGTAGCAATCCTTCTTGCAATGCTGTCCTCCACAGGCACTGCATATTATTTTTCTTTCTTTTTGTATCCACTTCTTTTGTTGGACATTTTGTACTTGTGAAATGTTCTCAATCCGAGTAGTGTCTTTTTTTACGTTTATCATTCATTGACATTCTTCAGTTGCTTTTTGTAACTCTGGATCTCTTTCCATGATCGAGAGGATTCTTGCTCTAATTTCTTTGTCGCTTGGTGTCGTTAGACCTTGCATAAAAATTAGACACTTGAACATGTCGCTTGACAACTCTTTCAACTTAAATGCCTCACACTGTGCGTTAACCATACCTGCATATGTAACAAAATCATCATCATCTTGTTTAATCATATTCAGACACTTGTATCGAGTATGAAATAGGCTATCTCTTTTATTGAAAATTTTCAGCAAAATTTCCACTGTAAATGTAATTTCTTCTGGCTTCTTTGGGAGGATGAAATTCATGTATTTCTTATTTTCTTCTGTTCCCAACTTCTGCAACAATAAAATAATTTTTTCCTCGTCGGACCATTGTTCGCACCTTTTTGTAAATATTGTTACAAACCTACGAAAATAAGCTGGAAACGTTGAACCACTGTCAGGGTCTATTTAAATTCCGAGAGTGAATTTGAAATTCCTTCAGCCGAAAACAATCTACACCTCGGTTCATTTGTTGTCCTAAATAATACGTTTTTGAATAACTTTTCAAATCTTTCTTGTTGCTGTAATTGTTTTTTTGTAGTTGTTGTTGGAATTGCTGTTATTGTTGTTGGAATTGTTGCTGTAAAGTGTCTTGTAGCACCTTTGCTAATTCCGCCATTTGTTTCATTTTGCCAACGTATTTACCAGAAAACAATTCTGCTCCAATAAACAATAAAATTCTTATTCCAAACAAGAGGGGTGGCAAGTGTTTCACAAGTTTTTCTAACGTTCCTAGCGTTAAAACAAACATGAGTGAAAAATTACTTACTTTTTGTAAGCGTTGAACAAGTTTTTCTAACGTTCTTCGTTAGTACACATTGTTGACTGTATTTTTTTTTTGTTTTACTTGTGAGGTCATTACGAATCTCATCGCCAACTGATATGTCCCGGAAAGGGATATATTTGAACGAAGTAGCTAAGTAGTTTTGGCTACTATAACCAAGTAGAATACAGTAGCAGTAGTCGCAGGTAAGAAGTGTAGATCAATGGTGTCGTTATAGACTTAGCTCTCAGACTAAGGCTCTTGACTCTCCTACACGTCCGTAGGCATTTATGATGGACACCAGCCAATCATATTCCAGTGAGGGGGAACAAAGGTGTATGCATATTCCATTATATCAAAATATTAAAAACTTCTAATCTTATTGTCACCACTAATAGAGATCTCAAAAATTCTGTCTTAATAAATGCAATGAAGTATATAAATTTTCAGGCACATTAGGTGATTGCATCTCTAGTACTACTACTAATAAAAACCATATAATCTATACATTGGTCACATCAAATAACATATCACTTAAACATACACACCCCAAGGCAACCTTCATTCCCCATTTTCTCTCATTGGGTCTTTCAGCCCTCATGTATATGAGTGAGCTTGCCTTGGTACCCTAGCTCTCTGGCCAGTACAATGTTTCTGACCCAAGGAAGAGTTCTGCTGCTCTGACCTTTAGGCGGATGAGGCACATACACTCGGAGTATCATTTCCTGGGATTTTTTGTCCCCTCTTTAAGGGTGCTTGAGGTAAATGTTTCCTGGTTTTTGGATTTATTCACCTGATAGACAGGGATCTGAAACTACAAGTAACTTTGAAGGAGGCTATCCTATCAGCAGATGAATATTATTTGGTCTATTGTACTGCCATTTTATGAATGGTTTCTGGGTCATGCAGTAGTCTCCAGTGGGGCTCCATCAATGCTATGATCATGGGTACTGTTATGGCAATATCTCCAGGTAAGTCAACCCAGGTTATTTGCATGTGCATCCCTAATGAGTGTCTGTTTCACTGTCTACTAGTCATCCACCAAACCAACCAAAACAAACATGGAAACAATCAAATTGAAAATGAACAAAACTAGCAAATCCAACCTCAAAAAAAAAGTAACCCCAGGTATACCATCTCTTATACCAAAGCAAGGGATCTATGTTCCAACTTTCCAGAAGTGGAACTCTATTTCTTCATTCTAAACCTGATCTCCTGTTCCTGTCTGAAACAGGTATCAATGCCACAATCTCATTGCAGGTGCTCACAATCTCAGGCTACTCACCCATTATAACAAAATATGACCACTTAAATCATCATGGTCATGGACTTGGTGCCTACATCAAGGATGTGTTTCCCTGTGGCAGGAACACAAAAGCAAGGAACCTGATCTCCAGTATAGGCTTCCATGTGGCACTTATCCATAGTACCACATTCGTCTTTGCTCTGTATCATCCTCAGGATGAATGGTCGGAAATCTTTGATCAAATATCAGAATCAGAGAAGACTGACAATGTTCACCACAAAGAGTGTTTGGTTCACACTAACAAAACCGATGAGGAAGGCAGAGATTTATCCATTGTCTATGAACTAACCCAGATTAGTGAAGAAACCACCCAAAGGGACAACAGGCAAACCTCCTCGACATTTTTCTAACATCCTACATGTGAGCTATCCAGGCCAAGGTTGAAATTAGATCTCACAAATTCTAGATCTCCAACCAAATTATGAACAGAGGAAAAGCAGCTAAACCCAAAATTTTAAATGGACTTCAGGTCATATCCTCTTTGACAAGGCAAACTCTTCACCTCAATCTTTGTTTCAAGCTCAACGTTAGATGACAAAGGCATCTCCTCCCCAACTTTCCACATCCTCTCAGTGGTCATCCTTAAGAATATCAACCCAGAATTAACCATGATATTAGCAAAGTTATTTAAATGCTGGTTGCAGGAGAGATCTTTCCCAAACCTGTGGAAGGTGCCTGGTCCTCCCCTTCCCAGTATAGATACATTAGTCACCTCAGTATCATCAGTAAGATATTTGAAACCTTAATCAACAAGAAGGTCATCAAGCACCTGAATAGGAACAACCTCTTGTGCAATGAGCAGTATGGTTTTTGTTCAGCCCAGTCCACTATTGATGTCCTATCATCACATACAGAATTAGTGAGGCTCTTGATAACACACACACTGAAAGGACCATAGCAAGGTGTGGCAAAGTGTGGCATAAATGTTTGCTACACAAGCTCTTCACTGGAAAGGTTTTCTTTATTATAAAATCCTTCCTAATAGGTAGATCCCTGAAGTTAGTTATTAGCTGCCAGTCCTCTGAGGTCCTGGCAGTCAATGCAGGTGTCCCCTGTAGTTCACTTCTCAGACCAAGCCTCTTTCTGATTTACATAAATGATATACCTAACAATATACTCCGATCATTTGTAAACGTCTATGCCAATGATAGTATGATATACTGGCACAAGTCTAAAACTCTTGATGATCAGAGATTGGCAACTGACCTCTCTTTTGATCTAACACTAACTTCATAGTGGGGAAAAGATTGGCTGGTTACATTCCATCACTGCTAATCAGACTTTAAACTCCTACCAATCATGATGAACTGGTCTTCTCAAGGAGGCCCCATACCTTGAGAGGATATCAGGCCTCAAACTCACACCCAACCTCAAGTGGAACTCCTATATATGATACATCACTACAGATGTAGGCAAAATGATTGGCTTCCTGTACCACTCCAGTAAGTTGTCGACTTCTCATGATATCCTCTACCTTTAGAAGAGCCAGATCAAGCCAAAAATGGAATACTGTTACCATATTTGGATAGGAGCCACCCAGAAACCTCACTTTCCAGTCTTGATAAAGTTCAAAAGCATCTCTGAGTTCTTGTTGGAGAAGAATTATTTTCCATACTGTAACCTCTCTCCCACAGACAGGATGTGATGAGTCTCTTGCTGTTCTATCACTAATACCATGGAAAGTGCTTGGACAAATTGCATGTCCTGGTTCCACCAGGTCTGACCTTCATGGCTAGGACCCACCATGCTATTTACATAATAGCAAACAACTCACATTCCCTCTGTATTCGGCAAGAAGTTCCACTCAAACAGCTTCTTCGCATGAACCACTGTTCTGTGGAACAAGAGGAAGTTTTCCCAATCACCACAATCTTAACCTGTTCAAGCCTAGAGTCAGCCATTATCTTCCCCTCCTATCCACATAAACTACTCCTTAATGTAACCCTCTACACAGAAGTGACTTCCAGGCATTGTACAAGGTGAACCTTACAGTAAAAAAACCTTATTAGTAATCATTACAGCAAGAAAGAAAATCAACACTCAAGAGATACTTGTAACAAATCCAAAAATATTATAGAACAGAAATTGCAAATAAAAACAATAGATTACAAGAATTAGAAGCAATAATTATAAAGAAACAAAAGTAATTTACAATAAATAAAATAACATTCAACTTAGAATGAATGTTGTACATATCTACAGCAACACTGCCATCAACACAACATGGAATGTACTTGAACATCTGATGATAAAACTTCAAACTTAAGATATGATTTGTTTGAATTTCTGGGATGACAATTTATCATTATTTACATTTGGATTATTGTTCTCATCTTTGTTGTTGTTGTTATCACAGTGTTTCAGATGTTGTGCCCTATGGCCTTCATCAGGTGTATATTGATCTGGATAACCTATAGGGAATCCTGAATTGTGTGTGTTTGTATATATAAATTGAGTTGTTCTGGTGGACCAAATTCTCATTTATTTATTTTTTTTAACAAAAGTCTGCAACAAGCATTTTCACAATGGCTGTTCTCTTTTTTATCAGAAAAATGGTTTAACATTTTCAGAATAATTGCAAATTGTTTGATTTTACTGAAGTTTTTAATTAATGCTAATTATCTCCTTTGTTGGAAGAAAAAACATTTAATGATATTTTATTGTTTATCTGAAACACACAGAAGAAAAGTTGTTTATTTAATTTAAGCAGTTTTTCTCTATCCTGAATTGATAAAGTGCTTGAAGAAAATTTGAAAATAAATGTTAGCCAACTGCAGACAAAACAAATGTTGAAAGTTAACTTCATTTCAAATATTTCTCAGACACCACAAACAGGTGATATGACATATAAGGAACTTTAAGTTGCAAGAAAAAGGAAATTTATATTTCAGTTAAGAAAACAGTCTTTTTTGAGAATCTAACTGATTGTGAAATCATTTGAAAGAGTGAAATTATGAATATCATTTTTACTTTCAAATTTGATAAATAAAAAAATAAATCATGTGTTGCAAAAAAAATGAAATTGTAATAATAAAAGGATCTGGTGAAAGTGAAGGAGATTAAATAAAGAAAGAAAGAAGAAAAATGCTAATATGAATGATGGTAAATAAACATGAAAAGAAAAAGATGAAAAAGGAAGTTATGAAATAATAAGAAAAGTATAACAAGAAAGACTACAGAAATAAACTTGACTGGTAAATTGACTAGTATTTGTACAGATTTGATTATGATATTCAACAACACAAGCACAAACCAAAAACTTTTCTAAAGAAGAGAAAAAGTAAAAAGCTATGGTATTTTGAAATCTAAACAGATCAATATAATTTAGGTGAGAAGACTAAATTTAATCAACATAGATATCAGAGGATAGCTTTTTTTGTACTAATGGTCACCTAGTACAAGGCCACATGAGGAAGAAGTAGGAAGTGATAAGATACAGGATAGATAATAACTGATCCCAGACTTGAAGAGGCTAAATTGTAGTGTTTGGGGAAACAGTCACACAGCAGTTCTTTGGAGGAAGCCTTCTGAATATAACATTCTTATGAATGGAATACAAACAAAATGAAGAAGATTCAATGCTGTGGACATAGCAAGGCTGTAAAAGTCTGAACTGGTAGAACTAAAGAATGATGTTCATGTGAATATTTGCCATGAAAGTAATAATAGATTTGTGATCATCATCTACTATGTGCTTTGTCCCTTCATGACATGTTGGGCAATCATGACTTTACACACCCTTTTTTATCTCTTTTGTAACCTTTTTTTTTTTAAGGTTTGTCTTTTAATCCTCTTTTCAGTTCCATACATTTTTTTACTGATTGAAGTAAAATCCCTTCTATTCTTGTCTATTGACTAAATTCATTTTCTATCCATATGAAGACCGTTTGCTCACAGTACAAGTTTTAGATTATTCTAATATCCTTCTCAAATATATCAAACTCAATTCATCAGAATTTTGATGATAAGTTTTGTTATATGGCTCATTAGGCTGATTATCTGATAGAACTTGTATTCATTTGCATCTGATTTGTTGATCTACTAAGGCCTACTGGTAAGTCACCACTATTGTATATTTCATTTATTATTTCAGTAATTTTGTCAAAATCATCTATCGCTGCCAGTATCTCCATTACTATTCAATCTGATCCTGCATTTGGTTCATCTTGGTCAGTGATAACCACACTTTTGATTTTCTACTTTATTTGTGATATTCTCATTCTTTTTATCTCTGCACACTTTTCATTGAACTATTACTTTATTTGCCTGCCTGTATTTGTTTCTAATTTCTTTGTGTAAAATCTTATATCCCTTTTTTCTTGTCTAGTTTTTATTGAAATAGTTTTGTTTGCTGAGGTCACTTAAGCTTCTATTAATGTGTTTCACTTTGAATTTCCATTCTAATTTGATTCATTGTATTTGCTTTTAATGTTTTCCGTATACATCTCCGCAATTTAGGTTATTCAGGAATCTGCCATATTTTGATTTAGGTACTGCTTTGGCTTTATTTAATTTCCATAGTTTTATTAGCAAAATATCTATTGTTAGCTCACCTAATTTTATATACTCCTAGAATATTAATATTTAATCAATTTACTTCTTGCTTTATATTTTCTAGCTGACCACACTGATTTAGCTTTCTTACATTCCATGTCTCTATAACTATTTTTTGTTTGATGTGAACAGTCACTGGATGATGGTCCATTGACATCTGTCATTTATGTCTTTCCTTAATGGCTGAAGAGTTATTTTCAAAGAGCTTGAATCTGTTCACACTGTTATTTTTTACATTATTTTTACTAACAGTAGCTGGATGATGGTCAGGTGACAACTGTTGCACTTGTCTTCTCTTATCAGGTTTGGAGCTAATCCCAATGGACTTGACACCCAACTAAAGCTTATATCATTTTTTTTTTACTACTACTTAACTCAATCACAATGATATTGCATCTGTAGGAAAGGGACTTCAGGGTGGAAAAGAAGTCATTTCCATGCAAATGATTTTGAATCCTCTCAGGGCTAGAAAGTGAAGATTGGGCAACTCAAACCCAGATATAGCAGAAATACTCATTTTTTTGGTAAGAAGGATCATGGTACTTTCTGAAGTGGTACAACGAGCTGACCATTTTTCAAGCATCTTTAGAGATGAATCATTTATATGAGTTCCATTTAAAGTCTGGAATAAATATGAATTCCAATAGACATTCAAAGCAAGAATTGTTTCATTTATTGATTTGTTTTATTATGCCTTATTAACTCTTTGTGTATTATTTAAAGCTGAAATCATATTTTGGATTGTAAGAATAATTCTTTTTTTTTACAAGTAAATATTGCATTAACTATTTTTGAGAATAGCAATGATTTTTCCAGATGTGTATCCTGCTATTTAACCCATGGCTGTGGGGAATGAGATGGATTCATAACTTTACCAAGAGTATTTGTGCATAAATCAATGTAACAAATCTGACCAGAATTCAAATTCAGTTCTCCAATTGCTCATTCCAATCAAAGCAAGGAACTTTATTGAGAGTAGAACCATTTATCATGACTAGATAAAATTCAGGGTCTGCTCAGTGATGATGAAATATTAGCTTTTGGTTTTGGACGTATTTGAAGTTACAAAATAGTTTATCCCTCCATTGAACTGTTAAGGCTAGATCAGACAAGAGATCAGCTGCCAGACCCTGGTCATCTTGATTTTTGGAGGTGCATCCATAAACTGTAGTATCATCTGCATAGATGCTTACTAATGACCTGAGCATGTGTTGAGGCAGATCATTAATAAAAAATCAGAGGGCATGTCCTTATGGGATACATGCAATTTAATGAGCTTTAGAAGATTGGCCATTAAAAATGACTTCCATTGACCAAACTGACAGGAAGGATTTAATAATTGCTGAAACACTTCCAGAGATGCCATGGTTGGAGATTTTGTGTATTAACTCCCTATTGCAAATTTTCAATGAAGTTCTCAGGTAACCGAAAACAAATCTAAAAGTTGCATAGCCACAATTATTTCACATGTAAATGTTTACCACATTGTTGCATAACAGATGATTAAAAGCAATATTCATGAATACAAATAATGAAATAGGTAACATCAGTCAAAGTGAGATTTCCTACTCCAAGAAAAGTGAATGGTCAAGAAATTTGACAGATTTTTTTTTTATAAGAATCAGAACAATTGCATAAATCATTGAATCAGAGTTTAGTTTTAAATTTAGAAAATACAGAAGCCTTTATGATTTTGATCATTTTAAGATTGAAAATGCATAGAAAATGGTTAATCTTTCTATCATAATTAACAATGGTTGGAATTGCATGGGGAGGTATTGAAAAATTTTCAGCCCAATCAAGAACAGCTTTCAAAATATTCTAATATTTGATCATTTTATAAGGTTTTTAAAAATAGGTTGCACTGAGAATTTTTCACCCCCACTCCCACTGATATATATATATATATATGTGTGTGTGTATATATATATATATATATATATATATATATATATATATATATATATATATATATATATATTTATATAACACATATAGTACAGGTGTTAATAAAACAGTATTCAATGTAATATAACAAATCTATAAAGTATATATTAATAAATATACATATTATCCCTCACCCTGGCATGATTCTTATTTCCAACAAAGACAACATAAATTCTTATAAAAATAAATGCAATGGCTGTAAAAATATGATCTGTCCCTTAAATGCATGACACTGATCAAACATACATTCCAGTAACAATGTTAAATTTTATTTTGGTTCCACAGAAAATCCTTGAAAATTTTGTTTTTACCATCATAGAGTGACCTTAAATAATTTAAAATACAAAAACAGCACTGCTCTCTTCAAATATTTTGGGCATCTTACCATCAATCAACTGGGGTTATCTCTCAGGCTAAGACTTATTACAGTAAAGTTTATGTCTTGTTGAAAAGCTGTTTTTTTTTAAACCTTTAAATAACCCTAATTTATTAAATAAGAGAAATAAATTGATGATTACATGTAGGCATAAAAATAAATATCTGCTTAAATATGTTGATCCAGTTTAATTATTTAAAATTTTTTATTTATTTTTTTATTTAATTTTTATTTTAATTTTTTAAATTTTTAATGTCAATTTTTATTTTTATTTTTAACTTTTATTTTTAATTTTTAATTATTTTTTCAATTGTTATTTTAATTGCTAATTATGGTCTAATTTTAATATATTCTATTAAATATATATCCATCTTTTAATAAAATATATATATGTATGTATGTATGTATGAGAGAGAGGGACTGTGAGAGAGAGAGAATAAGAAAGAACATGCATAGAAATTTATTTATTTTCTGTAAATGAATAAAGGATTAAAATATCTCATGTTGAGATGTAATTGATGTTGCAACACACCATTTTGAATAAGAAATTCTTTTGGATCCACAAACATTTTTCATAATTCCAAATAAAACATAATTGTTTGAATAACTATTAGCTGTTATTGATGTTTGTTGAGTTACAATAGCATGTAATGTGTGTGCAAATAAATTTTTATAAATTTAAATTTGAAACAGTCACGGTTTTGGCTACTCCTTAAAATTCTTCTGCAAGAATTTTGCATATATTTTAATATTCAATATTTGACCATCTGCATAATTGATAAAATCAGTGTGTCAGATGTGTTCAGAATTTATATTTTTATTATCATATGCGTCCGTAATTGTTATTATTCAATAACACAACTAATTTAACATTGCTTTGGAAGCATAAAAGTCATACCATAGGATTTACTTGTATTATAATAATAAATTCTATGGCCAAGTCACCAGATGCATATATGGTAAGTCTTCTTTTTTTTTAATCAAATTTACCCTAAGCAAGGCTGTAAAGCCACTAAGACACAAGGGATTACTGGGTGTGAAAGAATTACAAAATGGAAACATTATTAAGGAACAAGAACAATAAAAGAGGATAGTATATAGTTATGATCATAGTCCAATTTGTATAAATTTGTCAGGGACTGAAGAAATATAAAAAAAATATTTTATCAATAAACTTGGCAGTTTTGAAAAAAGTTTTCCTCAAAAACTGTTAATTTAAGAGTTTTGTTTGAAATATAATTCTTGCTTAAAAGTAGAAAGTCCCTAAATGTACTAATTTAGAGGCATATTTCTTGAGAAATGTTTTTAAGAATACCTTCTAATATTCAACTCACAATCTATCATTGTAAATTTTCTTAGAACCCTCTGATAGTGCAAAACTGTTCTTCTTTTGCATCCTCTTTCACAGTGAATACATACACTTTCAATGTGTTTTAACTAATGAACTAATTTATCGTTTAGTATTTTTATTACTTATTACAAAGTCTTTTAAAATTGTTCCACTTGTCATAATTCATTTTACATTTTTCAAAACAATTTTTTCTTTAAATTTCTCCAGGTTCATTAAGCTAACTTTTCTTTTTTAAAAACTGTTCAATTTATTTTGCTCACTCAACAAATCATGTAACAAATAGTGGCACATTCAAAGAGAAATATATATGTTATAAAAAAAAACTTATGATTTGAAAATTCGGTCACTTCTAAAGAATGATACATGGCTTACTTTTGTATTTAACTAGTTACTATGAACATTAAATTCACAATGACAATCAGGCTGAATTCAATACAGCCAAATCAATCCATGAGCAAAATTTAACTGCTGACATTGTGGATGTATCTTGGATGCCCCTGAATATTTTTATTTAAGAATACTTAATGTTTTATTTTACTGCTGTTGAATTTGTTATTAATACCATTTTCTTGCATGTCTACTTGGCCCATAATTATATGCACTCAGGCTCACATGCTGTATCAGATAAAAATAACAATGTATAAAATGAAAAGAACTCCAAAAGCTAAAAATACAATAATCAAGAATATTCCCTTTTAGTCAAAATGCTTTCCAATGACATCATGTATTCATTGTTGGTACAGAAAGAAATGAATAAAGATTGATTGTGCACTGAAAGAATCAAAATTGTGTAAATAATAAAATATTAAAAATTTTGAACTGCTGCTGATTTATTTGTTTACAGAGTTTCTTGTTTGGGTATTTAGTAAAATGCAAATCTCCTTCAGAATGTCAAAAACTAATTTAAAATGTTCCATCATAATCGATAGAAAATACAAAAAATCTTTAAGTTGATAGCATAATAACAGTTGTCAAACATTACAGTAATCTATATTTTTATGTTACTCAAAATCATTGCAATTGGACATTATTAAAAATTTATTAATATCTTATTTATCTGCTTTGCTTATTTACATATACAATTCTTTTCTGAATTGTACTTCCACTGAAGTTTAAGATGATCTCCAAATATACTATTTGACATTTCAAGAAAACTATGACAAAGAAGTGATTGTCTGTTTTCTCTCAGTTGAAGCCAGTTGACCAGTTTCCTTTTATCTCTTTAATGGAGAACCTATTTTCCAGTCCAGTCTTTTTTTTTACTGCTTATCTTCTTTCTTGATACTTGTGGACAATTGTGGGAATGGTGGTCATTCGAATATCCAAATGTTTTTCTTTCAGCTTCTTCAGTGCCCTGAGTACTTGCCTTCATTGTAAAATGCATCTTGCCTTTCTTGGAGGGTGACAATTGTGTACTTCCTTTTGTGGATGTTATCTAACCTAAAATAGATAGATTCAGTTTTACACTCTTTAATTACAAAGAAAAATAATTAGCCATGCATATAAGTGGGAAGAAGTTGAATTTTTTTTTTTTACTTATTTTTGAAAATTAAAGCATTTAATGAATTTAGTAGGTAAAATTATTTATTGGAAATGAATTCTCTAAACTCTACAGAATTAAACTATTTAAAAATGTCTGAAAATGAAATCATAATCAGAGAAATTACATGTAATGAATTTTCAAAGCTAATAAATTAAATCTAAAATAAAATAGAAAAGTTGATGAAATTAAATAATTGATCAGTTAAGATTTTTTCCAAATGAAACTAAATAACAAAACAAAGTGAAATTACTGCAGTAATCTATCTATCTATCTATCTATCTATCTATCTATCTATCTATCTATCTATCTATCTATCTATCTATCTACAGATTAAACCATACCTATGCTTTTACTTAGACATAATAATATAGACAAAGTTATTAAATAATTTAGGAACCCTTCAAGTATCTGACATTATTAAACAAATAAAATAAAATACAAACAAATAAAAGAAAGAAAGAACAAACAATAAAACAAATGAAAGAACAAACATTACGAGTTAGAAAATGAAGTGAATGTTTTTATATACAGACTCACATCTACAAAGTATCAGATCAGATAGATTCCTTACTGCTTCCAATGGGATATATACAGACTCACATCTACAAAGTATCAGATCAGATAGATTCCTTACTGCTTCCAATGGGATATATACAGACTCACATCTACAAAGTATCAGATCAGATAGATTCCTTACTGCTTCCAATGGGATATATACAGACTCACATCTACAAAGTATCAGATCAGATAGATTCCTTACTGCTTCCAATGGGATATTTTCCAATCAATCATTCATGTTCCTGTGTTTATGGTATCTTGTATTAATTTTAACCCATTACCATAATTTCGTAAGGTAGAGTTTAGGTATGGAAATTGCACTGGCCACTGTAACACCTCACATTATTGTCTTCTGGGTAAGCTTTCACCATTTTTGTGAAATAATATTTTTAAAATGTTCTGTTTCTTCAGGATTTAGAGCATGGCTCTTCATGTATTCATTTTCTTTATTGTCTTTGAATTGCTATCACTTCTTGGGAAAGATATTGAAATGATTTCATATTTCTGTCTCCATGGTTTTGATTTCAGAGTCATTCTTCTTCTAGACTGATACCATCCAAGATGATAGACTGCTATTTAACCCAGAGCTCATGCAGGGTGATGAAATGGATTCTCTTCATTCCCAAGGGTATTAGTGTAATTTGAATGTAACACATTAGGCTGGAATTTGAATTCACTTGCTTACTTTCACTTTTTGGTATAATAACCATTGCACTACCCACCTATCTGTGTGTTTCAGGTTTTATTATACTTGAAAACTCATGACTGATCCCTGTGGCTTTAAGTATACAACCTTATTATTTGTATTATTATTAGCACAATCTTATTATTTGTTTTGTAGATAAGGTTTACTAATTCCTTTAAAAGAATTAATGAATACTGTTCCCAAATATACAGCATTGACACTCCACCTCAGTGTCTAATTGTTGCTCCAATCTAGCTTCTGTCCATCAAGCCAAAAGATATTAAATTTCAAATAGTCAGTCATGATTTTTGGACATGATTCCAGACTGCAGTGTTTTTGCTCCCTCATAAATTACATCTGTTTGCTCACCAATTTTTTAAAATTTTTTTTGTATAAATGTGAATATTTGTGAAGATGTCACATGTCTTATGAACTAAATTTGGTGAATTTCCCTATCCACATATAATTATGTAGATACAAGGTTATTTTTATGCTACTATTTATATACAGACATGGATATAAGTATATACCATGTCATATTTTAAGCAACTCAATGTTTTCACAATAAAATTTATTTTAACCAACTGATATTAGTAAAATTTTCAGGGTATATTTATATGAGTAATATAACATGTTAGTTTCAGCTTATGATTTCTGTTCTTATTAAAACTTTTGATAATAACTTGATTAAGTAGTGTCAGGTTTTAAAATGCAAATACATTTTATACAACAGTAATATTTTATTTATAAATAAATTTAAAAATATATTAAAATATCTCATATATCTGAATAAATTATTATTTTATATGTTAATATGAACTTCTTTATATTCTATAATCTCCATCCATTTTGTTAACTTTGTTTTGACTTTAACATTACTTACACTAGTTTTTATTGCTTCTCGGATATCATTTTTGCTTGAATATTATCTTCCATTTTCATATGCATCTCCTTTAATCATGGACCACAATTTTCTGGAGAGACTAGTGGGCATTCCATTAATTTGGTATCTTTGAGGCTTTTTATGGCAAGCTAGACAATAGTCATCTTTGTAGAATATGAAGGAGTAATGTCTTGTTTCAGAATGTATAATAGAATTTCTCCATTTATCTTAAACTATCATCATCTTCAATTTTAAATACAAGTCCAAAACATTAATCCACCAACTCCTATTGTCTTCTGAGACTTGTTAATTCACTATTTTTATGAAATGATTAACCTCTCGCCAAGCATTACTTGTACTTTCCTCGTTAAAATTACTGTTGAGAAATTAGTTTCTTGTACTTCTTTACTTAATTTACATGTTATTAAAAAGGTAATTTGGTTGCTTTCATATTTTTAGCTAATGGTCTGAATATTCTGCCTCATTTCTCTATGAATGTAACACTAACTTCAAATACTTTTTTGCTGGTCAATCCACTTTTCTTGTTTTTTATCACTTTAATTTTCTCAAATTTCTTTTTGTAACACTGGAATAATTGATAACAACAAGGGAAAAAATACTGGCATTACAAAGCCAGTTTTTTTTTTTTTGTTATCTTGAAAATTAACATAATGTTTATTGATTTTGTTGTTCAGTAAATAAAAAATACTTCTCCTAGGATGAGATCTTCTCATCTGGCTTCTTTTTTGCAACGTTTCTTGTATGAAATAAAGAGGAAAAGATCCCAACTCCTATTTTTGGAGGAGCTTTATAGCTTTTTTTCCTTCCCATGATTCTCACTTGTTGCAGCACCACAGATATGCTGTCCAGGAAGCTTGTCATGAAAGCTAATATTGCCATCTTATCCAGTCTTCTCCCTTGATATCCTGCCAGCCCTGCCAACCTTTTAGGTGTCCAATAATTCTCCAGTCCATCTCACTCTCACGAGCATTTTGTAATCTTCAAAGGGCCCTTCAGTGAACACTTTCTTCAGTCTGGTCTCTATTATGTCCTCGTCCAATTGCTCCTTGTCACTCATTTTTTGATGGAGGGTAAGTGCATCATCTTGCAGAAAAAAGTGGAAAGAAACTAGCAAGGTCTGGCACTTTTTGAAGTTTGGCAACCAATTTCACTTACTTTATCCAGATCTCTGAATTTCTGGCCCAATAACGCTAAACAGTGGTATTACATCTCTATCCAATCTCACTATTCCAGACTCCATATTATTGAAATAGCTTGTGGTTCAAAAAATAAAAGAAGTTCTCCTAGAATCAGTTCTCATTCATCCTTCTTTTAAAGCTCCTTTCTTGCAAAGTTTCTCATATAAAACGAAGAAGGAAAAGATCCTAACTTCTATTTTTGGAGGAGGTTTATAGTTTTTCTTCCTTCCTATAATTATCTCTTCCCACAATATCTTTCTATAAAAGAAATTGCTACCTGTTACCATTTCTTTCTCTCTCCCACCATGAGCTAAGTGACATTCATTTTTCTTTTCTTCCTTTATTCAAACTACTGATTTTTATGAGAACTTTTTCACAATTTCTAATATTGTGTACCCTTCACCCAATAACTTTACAATATTGTTTTTCTCTTTTGAAGTTATATATTTTTACAACACAGGATATATATATATATATATATATATATATATATATATATTTTCATATATATATATATATATATATATTTTCATATATATATATATATATATATATATATGAAAAAAAATATCAATAATCATATTATTAGATACATATAATGATTTATAATATTACGGACAACTTTGGAATTACTTAATAAAATCGTATGCCACCAAAAAGTTATCATAAATATTTTTAATAAAATAGATATTATAAGCTGAAATTTACCTGTCATAGTTTTTAGATAAATGTAAATATAAGCTGAATATTTCACCAACATCAGTTGCTTAATACCAATTTTATTTTGGAAATAGTGACTTACATAATAAAATCTGACACAGAATATGTACATACACATGCGTTGAAAGATTGAACAAGTTTAGCTTCTTATAACACAAAGTCAGTCATGGGTGTGATATTTGCTGGTGAATTTCTTTGTCATGTATTAGCTGGTTATAAATCTACACATCTGTGAATCTTTTTCTATTTGTCAGATTATACAGGTGAGGTTATAACTTTTGAAGATATGGGCCTCTAGAGAGAGGGAGGCTGTATTATTATTAATTACCAAATTCACATGCAGAGTAATGGAGAAATAATGAGGCTTCCCAACACAAGGAACTTGTTGAAAAACAAGTATGATGCCTTTGTTTTATGGTGGGGGGGTACCATGTAAAGATGGAAAACATGATGGTGGGGAGAGAAAATGGATGACATGCCAAGGTGGCTAGTGTCAGGCTGTGTAATAATGACTTGGCTATGATTTAGAAAGGCTAGTGCCCAACAAATGGAAAATAAATATAATTAAAGGAGAAAGAAAGAAGTAGTCATTTAAAGTAATATATTAAAACCTGCTTGGATAATCTAGTACTGTTTTTGACTTTATCTGCTTTCTTTGTTCTTGCTTTCATTCACTACAGTTTGAGTTGATTCACCATTCATTTTTCTATTATTTTTCTTGATGTCTTTCCTTTGACATCATTCACTTTTTTGTTGTGTCTCTTTTGGTTTCATTTGCTTGTTTCTTTATTAAGTTCATCCAGTTACTGCTGAGAAAACAGCAGTAGTGCCTCCAACAAAGCCTTAATCAAATGATAACCCGTGGCTCAAGCACAGTTTTTGTATTTCTATTTGTACCATTTTTTTTTTCAACCTTCGTATTTTTTGTTGGATCATTTTTTTCTTCTTTTTCTTTCTTTTCTTTTAATTTTTCCACTTTTCAATTGATTGTAGTTTTATCTTTTATTTTCTTTCTTTATGTCTTTCTTCAGTAACTAAAGTATATGGATAGGAATAAAAAAGAATGCTGCAAATTTTACTGCACTTTTGCCACACAAATGGCAAAAGCATTTTCTTGTTTTCCATTTTTGTTTCTGTCTTGGATAAAGCCTTTGGATGAGAAGCCTAAAAGAAATATAAGAAACCAAACAATAAGCAAAAAGAAGAACACAAATATTTTAACTGAAAGAGAAATAATCAGAATGAAAACGCATAATGATAATAGCTTTGAGTTAAAATTAATGATAATTATATTTAGATGATAATGAAATGAAGATAAGCCTAATTAGAGTTATTAGATGACAATTATAAAAATTAGTTATGATAATGAAATGATTACATTGGTGAGATGAAGATAATAATGATTATCTCCCTTTGAAAATGATGGCTATTAGACAGAAAATGAATGATGATGATGATGATGAGGATGTCAAAGAAAATACATAAATAAGATGATTTTTAAAATGATGATAGCATTAACAACATAATATTTATAATTTGCTCATTCTAGTTGGATTAGGTATGTGCAAAAATTTCTCAATGGAAAAAACATTTCAGCAATCTATTCAGTCTTGTGTTTGTTTTAAAAACAACTGCTAGAAACTTTTGTAAATATAAATTCATACATTATAGAAAGTTTTACATACATACATACATACACACACACACACACACACACACTGGCTGGAAAAATGGAAATACACTTAAATTTAAGCATTGGATGATGGTAACATTCAGCTGAAAAGCAGTAGCTTAAGTGATACAATTTTGAATCATTTTAACATATTTTTGAAGTCTAATGTTCAGAAACAAAGTTTAAAGATAAAAAAGAGTCATTCATCAAATGTGCAAAATTCATAATAATCTATGTAATATGCATGTTGGTTGTTAAAAGGTTCTGAGTCCAATGCACTTCCAACAATCCCTGATTTTTAGTCATTGAGATATTAATTTTGATGTTTGGTCAGATTTTGGGAGGGGGTTTAAAAATGATTATTTTCAGTGCCGCCTCATGTATACATGGCTAGAATGATTTTATCATAACATTGAAGTTTTACAGTGAGCTTTACACAGTAAGGATGGAGAACAAACAAAGTCTTCCAAAGACATTTGTATCAGGTTTTATCTTCAAGAGAAAGAACCAACATTAGTAGAAATTATTATTATTGTATATATTTTAATATGGTTGGATCAAGTGATGATATGTCATCTTAGATTTATTTCATATTGTTTCTGAAATAAAAAATGATGATAAAATATGTCAGTTTTAGACAAATGATATTTGTTCATCATTGATGTTAGTAAAATGGAAACAATTTTCAGCAGTTTAGCAAATATTTCAATACAAACAAATGCTTCTCTCTGAATTTATGGGATGAGGAGTTATCATTATTTAGACTTTGTATATTCAGACTATTGTCCTAATATTTGTTGTATCTACAGATGAGACCCTGACACGGGTTCAAAACTATAATATACTAACATTCCAATAGAAAATGGAAATGTTGACATTCACCATCTCAACAGCATTCTTTCAATTAGAGTCTGACATATACCAACAGGAGGGAGGCTTGGCTATGGGTTCACTGTTATCACCAGTGATGGTGAATATATACATGGAATACTTTGAGGCAATGGCTATAGGAACAGCACCACTAAAGCCAACAATATGGCAGAGATACATAGATGACACCTTCCTACTCTGGCTGCAACAAGAAGCTGTACAAATACTGCTGGACCGTGAGAACTCAATAGGACCTTTGCCCACATTCACATGAAAGAAAAAATAATGATCAGCTAGCCTTACTGTGCTAATAACTTGCACAGTGAATGGGTTCAAGTTATTCATATATCACAAGCCAATCTTTATCAGACAGAAACTTAACTTCAGTTCTCACTATCCATACAGTGTGAAGAAAGGGATCATCTGATACCTACAACACTGGGCTGAAATCATGAGTGGTGTCCCAGACACATACCAACAAGAAATGATCAACATCAAGCATACCCATCAAAATAACAATTACCTTGCAAACATAACATCAACATCTGCATGGAAACAGAAGGGTCAAGTCTGTCTTATGTCAAGGACTTATCAGAAAAGATTCAAAAGATCTGCAGCTCATACAACATCAGGACAATATTCAAAAGTAGCTACAGAGAAATTCCTGCCAAATAAAGCCTAATACAATGGAAAACATAATGAAGAGCTGTGTGTATTCCATTATTTGCAGTTGTGGCAAAGAATATAAAATTGAAACAAACTGACCCATATAAATAAGGCTGCTGGAGGAACATGGAAAAGCCATAGTGAGGAGTGTCATGATGAAATCAGGCATGGCTGATCATCTATGATGGAAAAAGGTTAGTCATCAGTCCCTGTAGAATGAAGTGAAACTACTAGACAAGGAAGAACACTGGAGAGATAGATGTCTGAAGCAGCACTCATCAGCAGGCAGGTAGGCTAAGTTTAAGGTTCCAAGTTCTCCACAAAGAATTGTCCCACTGGAAACTAGCCTAGTGGATTAAAGCATTGGTTTGTGTACTAAGAGGAAACAGGTGAAATAATAACTGAGCAGTACTAAAAATAAGAACTAGATGAGATATTCCTAGACAAGGGTAGTGAAATAGGAACAGTCTACCCTGTAGATTAAAAGGTTCAGTTCAGAATTCCTTGTAGGTTCCCTGGATTGATATAAAGAGGGAGAGCATAATTGCCAAAACATTGTGATTACAAAAATGAGGACAATAGACTGAATGTAAATAAGAACAAGAACTTACTTGGGTGTTATAAGGAATTATGCAACAACTTTTAATTCATATGTAAGTAGGCTGCCATTTCTTCTGAAAGAAATAGTTTCAAGGCTACAGTTTAAATGGTAGAATCCAATCTGTGAATCATAGATATTTATAAATGAGTTTGACAACATTTTCTATGTTCAGTTCCATACATAAGTTAATAATGGTATTTAATAAGCTTATCATCACCTAATATGAATGGAAAAGTAAGAAAGGAAAATTGTGTTGCTTCTACTTTCCAAGTTTTGAAAATAATTATTTTTGCATGAACTTTGATATTGACCACTTTGAGAAGATATGCAACTATCTCAGCCACAAAGCAAACTTCACATAAGTTTATATTGATATTAATGTGTGCAAAACAGAAATGGATAAAGATCCATACCTGTATTTCAGAGATTACACAAATGCATTTGATGAACTATAGCATGAAGAACTTCTTGAAATATTAGGTCAGGTTTATCCTCATGGAAAAATATTCAAATGGTCTGAAACCTGTTTTTGAAAGGTCTTGAATATGGATAAAAACAAACTGAGAATTTAGAAGGAGGAGTATGGGAAGGATGTGTTTTGCTTTAGCCTGTAAGCAATTTTAGTGTTCAAATTTTTACTCACAGTCCCCCTGACTTATATGCCATACCCATCGAAACACTGGTGATAGGCTCAGTTTTGTCATGTTTATAGCAAGATGATTCCAAAATGATTAGAAACCTATCAGAATTTATTGTTGTTTGATATAACAACAGCATATGCACTGCTTTTGATACTATGTTCATATCAGATTCAGAAAAATAACTATAGATATATAAAACAATTGACTTAACTCATGCAAACTCAGTTATGTAGATAAATTTACATTCATTTTTTGTTGGATTTCTTAGTGAATTATATAAGAAAGATCTACAAGGCAATGTAGTCCATGAAAGGAAAGGGACTAAAAAGTGAAGCAGTCACAGAAATTTAACATTTAACTGGATAGCATAGTTATATTTGCTGGAAAGTGAGACAGAAATCTGAAGACACAGGAATTGTCAAAAATACTTTTCAGAAACTGAGGAAGGTATCAAAAGATCAATGTCTTTAGAAGCACAAAAAATGGTGCTGCTATATGCCTGTAAATACTGGATAATTTCATCAGAGTTGAAGAAAAACCTGAAAGTAACAGAGAGATTGACGATAGCAAAGACAGATGAGAAATGAAGAAGTTTTATGAAGAATAGGAATATAAGGAAACTGTTGCTAACAATCAAAAAGAGATTGATGACATTTTGGAGACACATAATAAATAATGGTGGCTTACAGGGTAAGAAAAGCAGAGAAACCAGCAAATAATCTACATGACAAGTTTAAGCAATTAGTGAACGAAACAAACATCACAAAAATAAAACAGGATTGTAAAGGAGCAAGTGTTTCTCTAAGTAACAAAAGAGAAATCATGGAGAGCTATGATCACCTACATGTTGTATGTTCATGGAGCATAGAAAAAGATAATGTGAGGAGGTTGGCAAGTTATTGCTACACTTATTGAAGGCAAGAAATGCAGAATTTGTTAATACACTAATCAATCTCAGAATCTAACTTCTATTTATTTTGCTTTCACTTCTTCTCATCCATCAAAATATCTCCAGTTGAAGAATTTGACACAAGCTTGTCCAAATGTATATTAATGAAAACTTCATCCACATTGTTAATTTTCCTTTTTATTGTTGTGAATTGCTATGAAGCATTAAGTGCTTCTTGACCAAATAAAACAGCTTGCCATTAACTAAGAAAATAATCCAATAGTATTTTCTTATTTATCTTGAGAGCATGAGAAAAACATAAAACAAATCTTGTTGGCATTTTGCCAATTAGAAATTTTCTCTCTTAATTTCTCTTGCATAATTAATTTGTTATTAAATCAATGTAAATTGGTCAATCAATTTGTGCTCAGAGCAGCTTGTGTGACAGAAATGATTGTTTTGCAACTCAAACACGATGCTTAGTATGAGGTAGCTCACATTCTTGGGAAGAGGCTGACCTTTTCTTTTGTTCAGCTGACATCTGTTTGATTCTAAAGAAAATCAACCTGAACAGTGATTCAAATCAACAGTCAAGACATAAATGCAGCAGACTTTTTTAGCATTTTACCTTTTCTATCTGTGTGAACATGCATAAAAAGCCAAATTTAAACTTGATGGTTTTCCGAATGAAAATAGAAAATCTTAATTGTTACCCTAAATATCTTCTAAAGTTACAAACTTTTAAGCCTAACTTTTCTTGACATGTTAATGGTCTCTTACAGATTATAAATGGATGCATTTACATTTCTTTTAAAATTATACAGAACATGTTGTATAATTATTTCGTGCCCATGTAATATTAAAAAATGATAAAAATTTTAGAAACAACCAGATCATGTTTCCTGAAATTTTTTATAACGTCTTATAAAAAGTTAATGAATTGCTTATTTTGTTGATAATTAAAGCATTAAAATTGATTACAAATAAGTAAGAATATAAATAGATTACACTGTGATAGCAAGCAATGCATTTCATTGTTAATGAACTCACAGTAATATATCTGCACAATAATTCCATCACAAACTAGAAATGTAGCTGAATGACCATGCCAGAAAATATAACATTTTTAGGGGTATAAAACAAGGATGTGTCTTCTCACTAGATTTATTTAACATTTTCTATATAATCTTTGAAAATTCTACATATTCATTTTAGCATTCTTAATATCATAAATGGATTAGGAATATCCAAGTAAATTTTGTTTCAAGTTTAGACCAATTACTTTAAAAAAAATCATTCATTTTTCTGCTATAAAGAATTTAGAAAAGCAGAAAATAAATACTTTGAAGGTCATTTTACCCCAAGATCAAAAATAAATATTTACATAATACTTTATAAAATTTTACTTCAGGATTATAAAATCTAACTGAAAATTACTCAAACCTGAACTAAACAGAATGATCAAAAGAGAATTTAAATCTCTCAGGCTTTCACTTCTTTTAATTCATGTAACCCACACATAAATGTAAAAAGAAAAAAAAATGTGCACTTGCTGTTAAAAAAAAATGAGCAGAATGTTCTCTATATATAAGGTTTTTAAATTTTAATGCCTCCAAAACAAGACTTGTATCTTTTAATGCACATAAAAAAACATTTTTGCTTTCCATCAGCATACCAATTGTTTACCTTGAGGAGAGCAACTAATTGTACCGTCTTCATCTTATGTTTTCCACTGATATGAAATGTAGGGATTATATTAAATCAATTGCTCAGTCTGCTGGTTGGAAAGTTGGTTAACTGTATCATGCCAGACAACTTTTCTTGCCAAAATTCATCTTGCACATTTAGAAATCTATCATTTGTCTTGTGTATTGAATATTGCTGTTATATCTGGTTTGGTGATCCAACTGTATATCTTGAGATTTTTGGCAAAATCCAAAGAAGGGTCTGTAATGTTATCAGTCCTGACCTGATATTTCAACTTCAATCACTTTCTGACCACAGTGACATGGCATCCTCTGTGTTTTCTATAAATATGGTAATTGTTCTAATGAGCTTTCCCCCCTCAGTACCTCAACTGCATGAATTTAAGCATACTACTAGATTGACAGTGAAGTCTCATCATGTTAATATTGAAATAGCTAGGCATAACCATAAATTTTATTCTTACAGGTTTTTTTTCACACTTCTCACCTTTGGAACTCTCTTTTGGTTTCTTGCACCAACAATCTTCAAAAATTTAAATGCAATATTATTCACCATCATCTGTCTTCCTGAATCCGGTTCTTTTATTGTCCTTTCTCCTCACTAAAGTCTTTTCATTCTCTTCCAGTTCTAGTAAGCCTCCCCACCCCTTGTGCATTAGTAGCATTATTGCTTTGCATGGGGTGAATTGGTTAAAAAACAAGAAATGACATTTATTTTTTCAATTCCACATTCATTAATTTCTGTTTGTGTGAGAAACTGAAAATGTAGTTACAAAAATTTAATTTTGACCTTAGAAATTATTTATATATGGCTTGCATAAATTAAGTAGAAACTGTTAATTTCTGATGTGGGTATTATTATTCAAATATTGAAATCTGTTATTAAGAGTGAGAAGAATAGTTAATCGGGCTATTATAAGTGCAGTAAAGTCATTTATCCTCAAACAGTTGTCTCTGCAGCAGGATAGCCTTTTATTGCTGATATTTCTGATGGGCTTATTTAGAATTACAAATATTCTCTGTGTTATGTTCAGAATAATTTCCATCGGACATTACAAATCAGAAGCCTTTCAAGTCTTTTTCAAACTAAAAAAGGCAGAAAGAGCCCATAAGCTTAATTTCATCAAATTTCAATGAAACTGCTTTGATAAAAGTGTCAGCATCTCTTTAGTTAATTGAACATGACATTAGCCATGCATATAAATTTGAGCTTTTCTTTTAATGTTTTTTTTTTCTTGTATAGCTACATTATTATTCCGTTTCTTTTCTATGTTGATGTCTATAGAATTTGATTTTCAGCTTTTGAAGCTTTCTGGAAGTTATATTTTCAATAACTGAGGAAATTTATCAGAGAAAAAATTATCAATATAATAATTATGAAGAAATAAAAAAAGAATTCAAATGTAGAAGACTTTTAGAAGAGTAGAATAATAACAGAACTTGAGTATTTAAGAATTAATTTTAACCATCTGGTCACTATTTGGAAAAGGGTTTTATAAATAATTTCTGTCTCATAATTATTGCTGATTTTGTAAATGGAGTAGCAGTTGTTTCTACCTTACATAATTATATCTAGTCATGTAATAAACTGTCAGTGACAGCTTTAATTTTCAAAACAACATGACATGTACATATAAGTTAAGCAAATATTCCAGTTTAAGATGCAAGAATTATGTTGCCTATGCAATTCTTAAAACAGAAGATTTTTTTTTTATCAAAGTGTAACTCCTATTTTAAGAAATGAATGAAAAAAATCAGCTACCAGTCAACTGTCCTACCACTAAGATATACCTACAATTTCAAAACATATACCTTTTTGGAGCTCTACATAAAAAGACAACTTTACTGCTTTATAGATTTGACTAATTAAGAATTCTGTAAGGCTATAAATTCTGTCAAAGAGTTTGCAATGCTTTCAAGAATCTTTAAATTTATTTATCAACACTTCTAACTCGTTTGAAGTCATTTCAATAGAAAGTTTATATTGCATTTAAAAATGGGATGAAAGAGAAACAATGCATTCTTTTTTATAGACACCAGACTATTTTAAGTTTTGTGATTTACCAAGTTCTCTGAGTGACAGAATATATGCACACATATATAAAATATACCCACATAAATCAATACTGTATATCAATATGTAACTAAATATGCAAACTCATTTATTTGTCTTTAGTCTGGCACAAGGTCAAATAAGAAAAATAGGTATGTAAAGATGACTGGGGAGAGTGTGTTTGTCTTAAAATCCACATTCAAAATCCCAATTTTGACTTCAATGCCAAATCCTTTTTTATCTACTGCATTCCTTCAGGATATTGGTGATCATTTCTCTCAACAACTTCCTATTATTTATAGTTCTAAGCAATGTTTATCTCTTTACAATCTCTTCCATTCCCTGTGGTGCCATTCATTTACACAACCAAGTTAGGTAAATGAAACACTGTTTTCCTTTGCACATCTAGCACTCAGTCTGTCTTGTGAGTGCCAAATTTTTTAAGCTCTCTTTCCTCATTATGTGTTCCAGGAATTTCAATTGTCTCTTGCTGATCATAAATACATGTGTCTTTTTCATTTCTGTTGTGGAGTAAAGTAATGAACTATGAACTAGTCCAATACTATAAAAAGTTCCATGTTATGAGGTCATGAGCAGTCATATTGGAGTAAATCTTAATACTAGCTGTATGACTGTATGACTGTATAGTCATACAGCGATACCCTAAGCATTATATATAGTGAAAACTTATATAAATTACATTATACCAAGTACAAGTGTGTGTTATAACAATAACCTTTCCATAAGGAAGCTATAATAATTTCCATATTCCTTATATTTGCTCACATACTCCATCCATGGCATTCTCAGCATCCTTCTGTAGTACCAAATCTCTGTTGCTTCAAGTTTCCTCTTTATTTGTGAGATGCTGCTTTCCATTACTAAAAACTTGATAAAATGTTTATATGCCCTTTTCCTGTAATTCATTCACAGTCTTTTCAATAGACAATCTCTTTTTCACTTCATAACAGTTCACCATTAATTGAAAATGCCTTTTTTATTTCTCATGATTAGCCAGTCTTCTATAAATGTTCAGCCAGTTATTAAAAGTAGAAGAGTTGCAAGTGTAGCTTCTGGTGTATTAAAGTCATAAAATTGACAATAGCAACAAAACACTGAGCATAATAACCAGGGTTGGTCGATGACTTCACTATTGGGGAGATTTCTCTTGCAATGAATTTTTAAAAAGCCTGTTCCCTAAAAAGTTTTGGTGGTCTTTTTTTACCAAATAATCTCTTTGTTATAATACTTGTATAAGCTCATACTTCTGGTTAATAATATTGTAAGGAAAAAACTGGAACAAAAGATTATCAAAGAAAAGGTTTAATCACATGAGGTACATGGATTGATAATACAATATTAGCAAATACCATAGTTCATTCAGTGTAGCAATGCATATGACTACACACTGTGACAACTGTTCCTATGAGCTGACATTCCACTTATAGTGAATAGACAAATCTATGTTCAACAATTAGTGTAGAGGAGTGTTGTTGTAAAGCAACGACTCAACTGATAGTAGCAGATAGGAAACGAGAGGAGGGTAACCGACAAAATAGTGTCACACGTCCAACCTTCTCACGAGCAAAAAACCCAGTGCCCAGAAACAAAAACACACCTGCTTTATACAGCCGAGGACTGACCATAATTTGCATGCGAATGACGAGACAACGATATTTTGCGTTAACTGTCCGAGACCGCCTGGCATAAAACATGGGCGCCCCCATTTTGATTCTTTTACCGTTGAGCAGCCGGAGTTTGCACAATGCACAGATTTGTGGGCATTTCCGAGGTAGGCCATTTTCACAATTTTCCCCACAAGAAGTTTGGTCGTTTTTATACACAACACTCTCACACTAGGACTTGTTACTTCTGACCATGTTGCATGATCATCAGTTAATTATGAAGGTCCATCAGTAAAATTTGAAGTGGAAAGATTTTCTGTGGCATTTTTAGCACCAGAAGTGTCCTTACAGTTTTGCTCAACTCCTAAAACTTTTTCACTTCCATTATTTTCTGCAGATTTTTGTAGATTAGTTTCATCAGATTTATCTGATATATTTCTGCAAAGAAATCTGTCTAAGGCACCTTTTTTCTTTTCTTCAGTTTCCTTAGCCATTCCTAATGCCTTTTTCATACTGCCACTCAAGTACTTTCTGCTTATATCTCATCATATTTTACTCATATTTGAAACTCAGGAATCTGGATGTGGGTTTTATTAAATTGAACAAAAAATATAAATAAATAATAAATATAATTCAAATGCAAGCATAAAATATGTCTGATATTGTCAAAATGGCTAGAGTTATTGAAAAAAATTAATAGAAAAGATGTAAAACTCTTTACTATCTGTATTTTGAAAATAATTTCAAATATACAGGGCATTTCATAAAGTTGTAACATAACTAAGTTGCATTTTAAAATAGTGCATCATATTTTTATTACATATTCTGATTCATTATTAATTTTAAAATGAAACTCTGAAAATCTGTCATTTATATAGTTACTGATGTAACATTAGCTGTACTGATTGAGGGACTCCTGTATGTAATAAAAACATGGTATGCCATTTTAAAATATCCAACATATTTATATCACATGAAGCAACCTATACATTTGATTGTACTTGAAAATACCTTTTTATAGAATGTGTAGTGAACCCCATGGAAGGGGGTGCAATATAATATTGGCCTATGTGCTCCAAATAAAGATAGTCATGGGAGGTCCGCTAACGTTTATAAATTAAAGACATGAAATCTGACAGGGGAAACAAAAATGGAAAAACAGAAGGGGGATATTTAAAAAAAAATTATGCAAAATTTATTTACATCACATACAAAAGTACATATTTGGATTAAAAGAGCTCATCCTGGGTATGACGATAAACTACGTCCAACAGCAAGGCCTCTGATCAGGAGGTTTTGAGAAGTGTGGAACCACCTCTTAATTGCTAGTGTTCCCAGGTCCACCCTGACCCGGGGTGGTAGCACCTGTTAGGGTCCCAGCTATGGGCAAATAGTTAACCCAGAAACTGAGGTAAAAAGCATTATAAAAGTATAAAAATAGGTTTTAATACCAGAAATACTTTGTAAAAAATTATTACCAGAAATAAATTTTTGAAGAAAAAAAAACTATTACCAACAATATATTTTTGAAAAAAAAATATTACCAGCAATACGTTTTTTAAAAAATATATTATCAGCAATACGTTTTTTAAAAAAATATTACCAGCAATACATGTTTTAAAATAATATTATGAGCTATACATTTTTGAGGAAAAAAATATTACCAGAAATAGATTTTTGACAAAACAAAATATTACCAGAAAAAAATCCAAACTTTTTGGCATTAAATAACCCATTGAGATTGATATGCCATAAAACACCTCAAACCAAACCAAGTAATTTAAAAAAAAAAATTTTTATGAAAATAAAACCATCCAAGATTGTAAATTTCCTAAAAGAAGTTGGATTGTACTCAAAAATATGAGTAATTGAAAAATGGATCAAATATATATGTACACACCTTTTTTTTACCAAACTATTCCTATGAATCTATTTCAAAATTTTGTTGGCATTAAATGACCCATGAGGTTGATATGGCATAAAACAAAACAACCGACTAACCAACCATTTAAAGAACATGAGCAAACAATGGATCCAGTAACGGAAACAGAATTAAGTAAATTGAAGAATACTGACTGGCTAGAAAATCAAGATACTATAATTGTGACTAAATGTTAAAAGTAGAGTCCATGCAAGTTTAGTTGGCATGCAAATCCACTGTGAAAATTCAGTTCAAATTTCCAGCAAAAGTGTTGAAAAGTTGCTGTTTAATCCAATGATGAACCTTCCGTAGTATTTTAACCAAAGTGTACGGAATAGGTTATTTGAAGTTTGAACGATATCGCCAAGGGAAAGAAAATTCAATATAGATATCCTTTGCTGGCATTGTGTGGTTGCTGGTTAAGACCAATGGTGGGCCTTCTGTAATATTTTAACTGAAGTGTACGGAGTATGTTGTTTGAATCTGGATGATATGCATGCAGCAATTTTCTAAACCAGGTGAGTTAGGTTGACAGGAAAGCTGGAAGTTCATGGCTGTTGTAAGCTGGTCTATTAACACCGATCAACCAAGTGAGTGAGGTTGAGATAGAGATGCCAGAAATTGGGACAAATGAATAGCCGGAAGTTCAGGGCTGTCATAAGCAGATCTATTAATGCCGATCAACCAGATGAGTTAGGTTGAGTTAGAGATGTTGGAAGTAAGGACCAATGTGTAGCTGGAAGTTCAGGGTTGTTGCAAGCACATTCATTAACACTGATCAACCAGTTGAGTTAGGTTGAAGTAAGGGCCGGAAGTAATAAAGGCTAGGAATGCTGGAAGTAAGTCTGTGGAAGCTGGAAATAATACAGTACCAGAAGATAAGGGTCCATAGTAGCCAGAAGTAATAAAGGCCAAGTGTGCTGGAAGATAAGGGTCCATGATAGCTGAAAGTAATAAAGGCCAAGTGTGCCAGAAGTAAGAATGGACAGGAAAGTCCAACTAGTGTCCAGCTGGTAGAACAAAAATAAATGGGCACATAATACAAAACCTGTCCAAGTGCATTTCACCTCCTCCACATTCTTGATCCCTGTTCAGCAAGAAGTTGCCAGGTTATATGATAAGAGAGTGTAAACATTCCCTGGTCCTAAAAAATCTCAAGAAAATAAATTAATAATTAATAAATTATAAAAATGTTCACAAAAAGTATTCAGACTAGGTTTCTAACATTGAAACAACTAAAAAGATATTAGATTTATTATAAATCTAAATGGACTTAAACTGAAGGGAGTGGTTATTGCAATGCAGAAAAGGTCAAGGTCATGAAGATATATAGCATCTGCCCTTGATCACATGAATGGAGTAGCAAAGGGCTATGATAAATGCATATTTTCTGAAATAATTAGCTATTTCCATATATTTTGCACACACGCTGTATAATTTGTGTAATGTTACTCCCCTGGCCCAATAGGGTGAAATTGGTCAAATTAGCCTAAAGTTGGCCCTGCAGACAGTGATACTATTAGTTAAAATAATAATTTCCTTTAGTTTTTTATCTTATGGTATTATTTGTTTAGTATGCTATTATAGTATATTAAATAAAGATTACTTCTTTTTCTTGTTTTATTCCATATTTTTAATGTAGGGAATTTTCTCAACTTGTAGATCACATATTTGAGGTAGATCATACTTGGAAGGTACATCACATACTTAAGTAGCTCTGAAAAATATATACACACAAAAATTAATGAATTCTTTTTCAACAATCATACTTCCATTTCATACCTGGATTTCCATCATGATAAAAGAGTTTTACTAAAATAACTTGGTTTAATTGCTTGACCCTTTCATTTATCTCCCTCAGATGTCTTCCTAACATTTTAAATTGAAGAATACTCTCCTTCTTCTTCTTCTTCTTCTTATTATTATTATTATTATTATTTACAAGTTTTTCTTTCTTAAAAGCATAATTACTAAAATAATAAAATGAATGCATAATCTTTTATTGGTTTCTGTGAGCTTCATAATATATATATATATATATATATATATATATATATATATATATATATATATATTAGTAGTCTTTAACCAAATACTTATTAATGAGGGACTGTTGCTTAAACATATATACATACACATACATATGTCTGAGTATGTATGTGAACATATATGGCATGTCAGTCAAAGAAAATGAAACAGACATCATTACTGCTGTTGCAAATGTGCTTAACATGTTCTCAGAGTTTCAAGTTTGTCCAAGCTGTCACCGTCTGTGTTAGAATAAACTTAAGAAGATTAGTCAAAGTATCAAGTGTTTATGTGATGATTTATATTGACAATTTATTTATATTAGAAATCATTTTTGGTGCTTCCTCAAAAACCAATATATTTTTGAAAGTGAAAATCTTTTAATGTGAGTTTTTAATGTTTTACCAAAGCCATAACCAGTTCTTAAAAAAAACAGAAGACAGAAATGATTACAGTTACACAGTAACAGTATTTGGATAACTGTTATAAATACATGGATAAGAATTTGAGATTTTCCAAGATTCTAAAAACACTTTCAATGGTTGAGAATTATTTTTTGATAAACTTAGTGAAAGTTTCTTTTTGATATTCCAGGAATTGTGACGAATCTTTGTCTTGCTTTATTAGAAAAAAAAATAACAAAAGTCAAATTTGAGGACAGCTATGTAAAAAGATTAAAGTAGTATCTAAATAGTTGAAGTGCTAATTACAGAGCAGTTTTTGACCCAAAACTCCCCGCTCTCACAAAATCCAATTAAAAAAAATTCTTGAAATGGAAAAAAGGCCAAATCAATGCCCAGTCAGGATCAGATGATTTCAGAGTGGACTTCTTTTTAGAGGAATGCAGGAAAGTAAACCTATGTTGTCTGTATGCAAGAAGTGCATCAACTTGATTATGACACCATTTCACATTTGGGATACAGTTTTTGGGTGACCGTCCACAAGATAAAAAGACAGCACCATGTTGTCTTTTCTTTTTGTAGCCAGTCCTTATACTATTTTATATTATTCTCTATATAAATATTCTTTTCATATTTATTGACACATTTTATTAATTTTAACTTGATTGAGTGAAATTTATGCTAATATTCCTTTAATTCTACATTGTGAGTTAACCTTGGCCTGGAAGAGATTTATAGCCTTATTTGGCAACCTTCCTAGGAATGGTGTCTTGAAAAAAGTGCTGAGCCTCCTGTGCTGTCAACAGGTTATTAGGAGTAAATAGATTTACCGATCACTTGGCCAGAACTCCTATGTTTATTGAGCAGGAGTAGAGGTTTATCTCTTGTTTCTTGTTTAAGATATGATTTAGTGGTTCTTTATTCTTCCGTGTTCTTAATAATTTAACTAGCTTAACTTTTTGATGATCTGCACTGATCAGTGGCTGCTACTTTTCATTATGAAGGTATTGGGTTGGCAGTTCTCTGAATGCTGCATCCAAGTGGTAGTAATGCGCCCAAACTCTCTGCTAGTGCTTAAAGAGGCTGCATAATATCAGGGTATTTGTAGTGCCATGGGTAGGTATTCCTTCAAATATTTCAGGTTGGCAAACCTGAGGCCACATTATGCTTTAGTCTTAGCCACCTTCTGGCCACTTTGTATTGCTATAGACAATGGATAATGATAATATTTTGGTCTTTTTCTTCTTCTTAACAAAAAAAAACTTCTTATGGCACATACATTGAAAAGAAATAAGAGTGAACCAGTACTCCTCTCCCCATCAAACCTTTTGTTCTCCAATATTCATGGAATATGTTCCAATTTATGTAGCATAGAATCTTTTCTCTTGAAACATTCTCCAGATGTCTTTGCACTTTGGGAAACTATTTTTTAATCAGTATCACCCCAAGCAAGGCAGTAAAGCTACTCAAATGCAAGGGATTACATGGTGGGGAAGAATTAGGAACAGAAATGAGCAGAGAGAGAAAAGAGTAATCAGGAGGACAGTAGATAGCAACTGACATTGCATTTAAACTTTTACAGATTAAAGTTGAGTGGGAAGCATGAAGCTGGGAGGGAGTTCTACAAGTGCGATGAAAGAAACTCTTAGCATAGCTACATTTAGCTAGCTCAACTGTAAATTAACTCCAGTCTTGTACTATACTTAAATTCAAAGAGTCTAGGTACCATATCAAAGAGCTCATCCAAACAATTATCATGAAAATATTTATAAAAAAAGGCACTGATAGGCAACCTTACAGCAGTGGGTAAGTGATTGAAGCTGAGTCGTCAGATCATGACCAATAATATTGCTGATTTTTCTTTGGATCTTATCAAGTAGTACTAGACCATATGTGGCAACAATATTCTAAGCAGAGGTGAATAGATATGTAAGAAAGATTCTGGAAAGAAAAATTCTTTTGCATGACAAGAAAGTTTAAGGTATTTCTGGATGAATTTTTGAACTGATTCAGTCTTTCTTACCAAATCATGAAATGAAAGTTGTCTTGAATGGCCACTCTTCTAGATCTTCTTCTATTAATGCAGGTGTTCCTTGGCTCTACGTTGTTACTAATTTTCATCAACTACCATCCTGATGTCATGAGTTTTCAACTCGGTGTCTATACTGATGGCACAGCCATTTATTATTGCCTTAGTAGTACGTCTGATTGATTTGATATGGTTAAATTGGCAGCTGATTTAAAAGATGACCTACATTTTGTTGTTAACTGGAGCAAGGAATGGCTTGTTAATTTTAACACCTCCAAAATGAAACTGCTCCCTATTAATCCTCAGAGAGGACTCATTCTGCTTTCCATTAGCATGGCTCGTGTTAGCTTCCAAGAGAATGACTCATTGTGCCTTCTCATTCTAGTTGAATACTGCTACATCTGGTCTGGTTCTCCTACTATATATTTAGAGATTCTTGACAATTTGACTTGGCATCTCAACTTCAATTACTTTCCCACCACCAAAACATAGCTTCCCTATGCCTTTTCTATAAATATTTTCATGGCAAATGAAGCTTTCTTCGTTAGTACCTCAACATTACAAACTGAAGTGCTGTACTAGATTGGTAACTAGGTCTCATCATTTTACAGCTGAAATTGCTAGATGTAACCATAATTGTTTGCATGTGGAACTCTCTTCTGGCTTCTTTCTTTGCAATCAACTTTTATCTTCAAAAATTTAAATGCAATATCAATTGTCATCTTCTGCCCCCCTCCCTCCCTTCCTCCCTCCATCCTTAATAATGTTTTTTTTTTTCAAATTTTTTCACTCTTGCAATTATCACCTTACCTAGGTTGAAAGTACTGAAAAAAATGTTAGAAAAAAGAAAAGACAATGATATTGATTTTAATTAAATTGTTGCCTAAGTAAGGTAGATATTCAAACTTTAGAAAAATTAAACTGAGCTAAAAAAAACTTGAAAATGGCATTGATTAAAGGGATACCTAAACAGAGGTGATATTCAAAATTAGGAAAATATAAACTGGGGAAAAAAAAAAAAAAAAAATCACATTGATTTAATTAAACTTATGTATAAGCTAAGCAGATATTTTTAGAAAAAAAAAGAAACAAAAACTGATTTTTCTTAAATTAATCCTGAAGAAGAACAGATATCGATATTTTAGAAATAGCATAAACAGAGATAAAAAAAAATAAAGATAATCACATTGATTTAATTAACTGGATACCAAAGTAGAGCAGACATTCAAATTGCTGATAAAACTAAACTTATCTAAGAGAAAAAAAAAATTAAATCTCAGACAAATTTTTATTAAACTGATGCCTAAGAAGAGCAAATTTTAAAGAACATAAACTTAGATAAAAGAAAAATAACTGATAATCCAACATTATTTTCAATTAAACTGATGTCTAAGCTGAACAGATAGTTGTAATTCTAAAAAATGTAAAATGAAACTAAAAGAAATTTAAAAAATCACATTGATTTTAGTTAAATTGATGGCTAAGCACAGCTGATATTCAACATTTTAGAAAATGGAAACTCTGCTCTAATTGAAAAAAAGTTAAAATAATTATTATTTTGATTTTTATTAAATTGATACCTAACTCAAGGAAACATTCAAATGTCAGAAGACAGCCAAGTGAGCTAAAAGACAAACATTAATACATTGATTTTTATAAAATGATGCCTAAGTAGAGGAGATATTGAAAGTTCTGAAGACAGTAAACTGATCAGACAAGAAAAAAAATTTATCCCAATTGATTTTTATAAAATGATGCCTAAGCAGTACTAATATTCAAATTTAAAAAACGTAAAGTGAGCTAAAATTGGCATTGATTTCTTTTTAAACTGATGCCTATGCAAAGCAGATATTCAAATTATTGAAAAAAAAAAGAAAGGTAAACTTGTCAAAAAGAAAAAATACATAACATAAATTGCATTGATTTTTTTCTGAAATTTGGTCAGCCATCTTCACCTTGAATGCAAGGTTAGAATGTGTTTTTAAACAATGAATTTAGGAAAATAAAATATCTGTAACATGTTTATGAATTTGAGATTTTTAAATGATAACAATGGGAGAGAAATATGTAGGCAATTAGTACTTTGGCATTTTCTTTTAATATGAATGTGGAATAAGTAAATAGTTTAAAAATACTTCATAGAAATTTGGCATAATGAAATCAGTCTGAATTACCAGAGCAGAATAATAAGAAAAAAAATTATTTGTTGGTATTTCTTTAAATGTCTTGATTACTTTGTAATTTTCTTCATACAATAAACTGCATGCAGCAATATATGGCAATTTATTCAAAATAGTGTTTTTGGAGTCATTTTTATTAACTCCCTTTGTTAGCATCAACCTGTTGGCTAGGGTATGCAAAACAGTATCATTCAGATGGTTTCATTAGATACATGCTCTGAAGAAAAACATGAAATTAAATATATTATTTTGAAAAGATTCACATCTTGACATGGACAATTTCTGATAGAAAATATAACAAATAGAATTTTCTACTGATTCATTTTTTAGAGCCAATGATCTAATCCAGCAATTAAGAACATGCAATTTGTTTTCCCAATTTTCTTTTGTGTGCTTGTATTTTTACATTCTATAATTTCTTTAAAATTTTTGTTGAGGATCTTTTCAATTCATTATGAGTTTGTTTACAACCAACTGCTTACTTAATTAAGATTATGACTTCATTTGATGGCTAGTGTATTTTTTGTTTTGTCACTGTTCCTTTCTTTTTTTTCATTTCTTCCATTGTCTGGGTATTTTTGTCCTTTTGATATCTGAAGACGACATCAGAGAAAAATGATTGTTCTAGTATTGGTTTCGCTGAATGGTGGTAACAAGTATTTTTCATTCTTGTTTGTTCATTATTCTTTTCTTTTGATAAATAGCTTACATTCTGCTCAGTTATAATATGAGTTGAATTGAATTAAATAAGTAACTAAGAATAAAAAGGGTATCATGAAATATTCAATGAAGGAAAATTTTAATATTCCCAAACATAGGTAGTTGGAAATATATAATTACCTATCAAGTATCTACATGATAAATTCATTCAGAGATGTGCAGAATGTGCATGAACAGACATTTATCAACACCTATACTGATAAATATATGAAAGCACATATAAACATGTATCTAGATAAGTGTACATGCACACACAGTCAACACATGTGTACTACATCAAATTTAATGGATGCACATGATGTATCACATTGTCAGCCACAATTTTGCACTAATGAAGATGAAATTTGACATATGGTACATTTTTTCATGGTCAAGGCCTTGGAATATGTGGGTTTTTTTTAACTATGTATATAAGTGGATCAAGATTTTATTTTTACAGTTTTCCAAATTTTTGCTTAGTTTATTTAACCGCATTATTTATAAATCTTTAAATTTATCTAAATTTAAATGAATTATGATTAAAATTTTGCAGTGGAAAGCAAATAATGAAATGCCAGTGTTTTTTATGGGTCATTTTGTGTATACAAGTATCATGTGGGAGAATTATAAGAGTTTATATCTAAATGAATTATGACTAGATTCTAAGAATCTTCTTTCTAAATGGAACTGGAGTATATTAGACCACATTTTCTTATCAAATAATTTACTAGATCTTAGATTTTAGCAAATATTAAACTCTGCATACAATAATGCTACTTCTTTATGTCTATTTTTATTTTCTATTTTCTATTTTAGGATTTATTTTTTAACTAATATTTATTTATTCATATTCATCTTCATTTGAATTTTGGAAAAAGGTAAAAGAAAACTATTTTCTGAATTGCTTGATTGGATCCTCATTTCAAGACCAAGAGTAAATTGTCAACATCTGTTTTTAAAAATAATTGATGCAATAAAGTATAGTGAATTTGTGCCATTGTATTAGATCATTGCCAAAAAATTAAAAAACAAAATTTTGCATACTCATAAAAAACATTTATTAATCAAGTATATAGTCTCCATTGTTTTTAATAACTGTCTCCCATTATTCTACAAGCTCATTGATACCATTCTTGTAGAAACTTTATGAAACAAATAAAAATTCAAAGGATCCAAGTCAGAAAAATATGCTGGAGAGTTTCTAATTTCAAATTTTTAAGCTTTTGCAAGGTCTGTTTTGCAGCATGTAGTCTTGCAATGTCATGGTGAAAAATGACACCTTTTCAATTTGCTGCATTGAGACTGGTGAGTTTGTCATAATATGTCTTTCTAGTTATTGCTTTGATGATGACTAGCAGAGCATCTTCATTAATACCAGCCTAGAGTGTGGTTTGTTTGATCATTTAGGTTAAAATCACTCTGGAAAAATCTGCTAAACCACTTTTGACTGTCTGAAGAGCTGGAGCACAATCTAAACAATCCCTCTGAATTATTTTTGCCATAGTTTCAAGCTTACTCCTTTCTGAAAATTCATAGCACATAATATGATAAAAGTGAACCTTTCATCTTCCATCTTTAAGGTATTCATTTCTGGACAAAATGTTAATATATATCAAATCTAACTCACAACTGAACAATGCAAGGTTTCAATCTAAAACACATTAGAAATCAGCACCAAAACAAACACAAGTTGCAGTCATTTCATATTAACAATGAAAATTGAGCATGAATTTTTGCAATGATCTGATATTTATTCTAGGTTATAAGACCAAGTAATTTTTGGTTGTACACACACACACACACACACACATATATATATATATATATATATATATATATATATATATATATATTCATATTATTTTTATTATAAGAGATTATAATAAAAACATGTTGAAGCCGCTACACAAAAGGTTTCATGTTTCAGTACTTTGATTGTACTTCTTCAGGCGATGTTCTTTCTCTCATTTGGATGGATATATATATTATAAATTAATTGATTTAAAATATGTTTTTTTTTTTCGCTACACAGTTCTAACCATGTTTCAAAAATGGAAGCTAAAAGCCACAAATTTAATTTTGTGATTAAATTAAAGACATTAGTTCCATTTCATCCTCAAGTGAATTTTGGAGTAACTTTTTAAAATTACTGGGTTTTAAATACACAGCTAAAACAAAATTCATGTTTCCAAGGTTACAGATAAATCTATTTTTCTAGACAGGGGTGGCTGAGTTTTCAATATGTCTATAATTTAATGTATCAGTTATTGCTACGTTTGGGTCATGGGAAGGGATGCATTTTTCAATGAAATCTAACTTCCGTTAAAGCCTGTTGTCTAGATTTTTTAAAATTATATTAACGGCTAAAATTCTTACGGCCTTTTTTTTTTTTTTTCCGTATATTTAACGTATATTACGATTTTTTTTAAATTTTATATTTAAATATTACTAAAGTAAAATTTTTCATTACTCCGATTTAGTAGACTTTATTTATTTATTTAATTACAAATTAAAAGAAGTTTAGGTTAGAATTCATTTTAATTAACTACAGTTTTAATTACAACTTTAAAATATTTTCATTATTAGTTTTTATAGCCTATATTTCAATTAATAGAAGTAAAAATGTTACTTACCATCAGTAAAATTATTTTACTATATCAAGTATATTTATATTACGATTTTAAAAATTTTATATTTAAATATTTTTTAAGTAAAAATTTTTTTTTTTTAAGTAAAAATATCTTGCTGTTCTTTCTTTTTATTTATATATATATATATATATATATATATATATATATATATATATATATATATACAAATGAGAGAAAATATATATATATATATATATATATATATATATTCAAATGAGAGAAAGAACATCGCCTGAAGAAGTACAAATATATATAAGGTGGGTGGGTAAAAGTAAGTAGGCATTAAAAATTGGTAATAAAATCCATATTCCTATTAAAAATATATTGAAGCCAATGATACATGTTCTTTATTACATGGGAAAATGAAAGTAAATCTTTATATCTCAATGTAAGCACTGGTGGTATCAACCAATTTCTTCAAATGTTAAGGGATGGAATGAATAACCTTCTGAAGGACATTGTCTGGGATATCATTGAGAAACTCCTGAATTTGTGTCTCTAAGCCAGACCTTGTGGGGGTACCCATAATTTTTGAACATCTGAAGATAGCAGTCCATATTCATGGTGTCACACAGAAGATATGAGACAATGACTCTCATTGCTGCCATTCTGCACCACACAGTCACTTTTGGCTGAGCTTGCATCCTCTCAACCGTCATGTTCGGATCGTTATCACACAATGTCCAGTAATGGCAGTTGTGATGATTGTGTGTGTGTGTGCGTGTGTATGCGTGTGCACACGCATGCACATACATACATGTAAATATGTATATTATACATATGTAATCTGTCTCTGTACACATTTACTAGGTGTGATGAATAAATTGTCATCTAAATTATGCAAAATTGAAAATAGCCCTGACATCTCATTTTAACAGATATATTTACCAAAATTACACAAAAATTTCTTAAAATACTAAAGAGTAAATTTATTCAATAGCATTGGCTTCTACCACAACCTCCAGATGACTTTGGAATCGCTTGCAACTCTTCTGGATGGCCTCTTTGGTTTAAGTTGGTAAATGCTGCCATAATCGTTGTCTTCAGTTCATCTTTGGTGCTACAAGAAGTTTTGTTGGTCCTTTGTTCAGCTGTCCCCCACATATAATAATCAAGGGGTGGGGTTGCAGTCTGGTGAGTTAGGTGGCCAGATGTAAGGTGTGATGTGGTTGCAGAAATTGTCTGATAGCCATGACTGGGTTCTCCTGCTTGTGTAGCCTGGTGCAGAGTCCTGTTGCCAGACACTGAGTCAAGACACTTGATGTAGGCCTCTGTGTTGAGTCTGAGGCCCTGTAGGAAAATGAATGGAGGCATAATGTCACCATCACTAGTTATCACTTTAAACTCTTTTGTAATCACTATTAAACTCATCCGACTCTTTCCAAATTCTCTGCCCTGTCCTCAGATTGACACCCAAATACTCTGACATGTTTGTATTGCTAAGCAGTACAGTATGCCATTTCCAAATTTCTGGTGGTGTAAACTGCACCATGGTGCTCTTTTTCTCACAGATGGTGCCCAACTGACCCTACTTTACTGTGTAGTCAACAAAATCAAAAACAAACAATACACATGCATGAAATTAAAAATATAAAATAGCAACAATTTACCCATCATACCCTGTATATATAATGCTCATATATATATGCTCACAAGTTCTCTATATGTGTGGTTGAAATCAACCACCAATTGTTCATATTTGTTAACTAATTACTCTCATCTTCAGAAGATTGTAAGTGAAAAAGAAGACCTACAACTTTAATACTAAGTTTGTTGTTGTCTTTCTCCTCTCATTTTCTTTGGTTCTCACCCAATTCTCTCATCTCAAAGAGACATAATTCAAACTATTCTTCTATTTTATAACTATGAATAATAAACAAACCAAAATGAAATCATCTCTCAGATTCTTTAATTTCCCAAGACATTTGAAGTAGGTATTTGTAAATACCTTCCCACAAGAGTGAGGTATGATACAAGGCCTTAACTTATACAATTGAAGTTAGCTAATAAATGACAAGATACATAAACTTATAATACCCAAACTACCAAATCAACTTATCTGTACATCTGTTGCTTTTCATTTATCTGCCACAGCTCATACTTATATTTTATATTTATATAGACATGAAGGAAATTACCATCAACTTCCATTGTTTGAAATGTTAACTCTTAACAGATGATTTCCAATTATTTTCATGTACTAACCTCATGCTACATTTGATTAAGAAAAACGAAATGATTAAATAATAATTGGTATCATTACTTTTCTGGTAGATTAGAGAAAGTAAATGCTATCTTATGTTATCTGATTTTATCTGGAGGGGGTCTTAATGTTATCAATATCCTAATTACTTTTCTTCTAAATGAGCATTATCAACATTTCCTTCAATGTTTAAGGTGAGGTGAGCAAAGCAGCATCTATGAACTACAGGGCAAGAAATCTCTTAGTAACTGAGAAGCAAAGTAAAAACAACATGAAGACCACTTATCAGAAAAGAATCCTGACAAATTTTAAGAGATCAAGGCTAACTGGCATATATATATATATATATATATATATATATAAATATAGTAAACTGAAGAAAATTGTCAATACAACTTCAAGATTAAATATTATACATATAATTATATTATGGATTCATTTTACAAAGTAGGCTATATATATATATATAACTGAAAAAAAATAATCCATAATAACTAACATAATTTTTTATTGTTACAAGTTTTATTTATAAATTTTCTTCAGTTTACCAAATCAGATTAACATTTTATATAATTGACAGAAAAAGAAAACTTTTCTTGGCTCTCAAAATTGAAATATTAAAAGAAACAAATTTCATTCTTGTTTTCAAATAGTGAAAATGTAATAATTAGTAAGCTCTTAACTAAAAATGACTTTGTGCTTTGACAGTAAGGATACTGTCAGACTGCAAAGACATTTTATGATCTAAGTTGTTTATTTCTTTCTTTTTAGTGCTGGATGATATTGACAGATATTATCTAAGAATATGTACATTCACACACATAAAGGTAAATCGATATCCATAGCTTAATTATAAAATACTTATTTTACACAATAAATATTTTTCTACATAATATCTTTCTTTGTCAATGCACTTAATTCAGTGTTGAATATTAATCACATAGATTCAACATTATATAGTGAAAATGTCAGATCAAAATTTAGTTAATAAGTTCAAGCCAGGCTAAAGACTTACGGATGCACCATCACAGATGTCATAATTGTCTTTAATTAATATTCAAAATGCAGTTTAAAAATGTTTTCTTCTTTTGCTTATGATTAATTTGTGCTTTCACTTTTTGCTAAAAATATCTTTTATTTGACATAATTGTCGTTGTCATCGTTATTGTTATTATTATTTTCACTTGGGATTCCCACTATCATTAATTGATGCTTTTCACTAGAGTACAGCTGATAGCAAGTAAGTATCCTCAGTACTCCAGGACTTTCCTCAGCATTTTACCTGATTTTAACACTTCTGTCATCTAGAGTGTATCTATCCTCTCCCTGATTTTCTACTTCCACCTTTCTTGGTTATTTCAAACAGTGTTCTTATCAATGCATATTCCACAATTTCCTCAGCATTCTGTCAAGTTTTAGATTTTTATTTGACCTTTCACTCTCTTTTTATCTCTCTGTTTTTTTTGGGGTTTTTTTGTCATTTAATTTATGATCACTAAGAAAAGTGAAATCAACAATCTCACATATTATTTTCTTTTGAATTATGACTTGTAGTCATCTGGTCTTCTTGCATGGATTGTGTGGTCTATTTGAATCTCAAATTTCAAGAGGATTTTATCTGTATCATTCTCTAAACCAGATTCTAGTTAGTACATATATCATTGTTCTGCATGGTCAAATGCAGCCATTTGCATAGTTCCCAGTGGATCCTCTTTCCTACCCAGTTATTCTTGTATTCTTGCTGAGTTAGTTTACTACATATACTTATTGTATAATTGATTGTTTCATCTGTATTTCACCCTCCCTTGTATCTTATTTGTCTTAACCATTTTTATTATTTGTTCTTAAGACAGCCATTAATAGAGATTCAGATTCTATGCTTAGATTTTTATCTATATAGCAAAATGTGTATGTCAGTTTATATACCATTCCCTTAATTATCTTCTGCCCATACAGTTGTTTTTCTTCCCATTTTTGAATGACTCTTCTTGCATTTTCAAGTTCTCACTGAAAAATAAATCCATTTTAACCAAAATTTTGAATCTTTAAAATTAAATTTAATGTAGTCTCAAAAAGAATCTACCACTAATATTTTTTAATGCCTATTATATAATTTTTATACTTTACATGTATAATACATGTACACAAACATAGTGTAAGAGAAAATGAATCTAAAGGAAGCAGGCAATTGGGGAGATTCTATTTGAGAGAATATAAGAAATAAAAGAGAGATTTTTTTTTTGAATCCCCTTTTTTCTTAAATCTTTAATAATTGAGAAATTAAAATTTCCAAATCACTGTTTTCATGGAGCATAATACCATTCTGTGGTAAGTTGCTGTTATAGGGGAAACATGAAACAATGAATTTGGACCTTATAGTTTTTCATTATCATTCATTTCATAATATGGACATGGGAGATTTGAATTCAAAATGCTTTTTCTTGCTCCTTCATTCCTTTTCCCTTGATTACTTGATAATAATCAAAGGCCTTTGGATACAGAGATAAGCTGAGTATGAAAGAGATTTACTTGGGTTTCCACAATAAAAATTGGATAGGATTACAATAGAGGATTAGTTAGGGGAAGCAGCAAGAAATGATTGCTAAATCATCAAAGATAAACACAAAAAAGAGGATGTAAATTACTGGGCAAATGGTTTGGCTGTGTAATTAGGAACATTGACATCTTCATTATCAAGTGTTTATCTAAATAATGTTTGAATGGCAAAAGCTGTAGGCCATTAATTGGCTTTTGATATTGTTATTCATGCTCAACAATGGATTAGCTACAGTCTGAGGGTGATGCAATTTGTTGTGAGGGGGATTATAGATTGAATATTAAATGGAAGAGTGAATATAGCAGAGAGCTTTACTTGGAAGATGAAAAAAGAAAATCATCATATTAGCTGAAGTTTTCTTTAACCTTTAGAGTATGTTGCTGGGGTCACAGTAGTAATTGGTAAGGATGAAACCTTTGAAGAAAAATGAAACAGACTGAAAGGAAGTTGCTTCTTATTTGTCATTCCAAATTGTCTTCTTTCACATTTATTATTATCAGCATAAAATCAACTTTTGCTCTTAGGCATTTTGTAAGCACTTTGCATGAAGCAGAATAAAGGTTTCATGTGAAACGTTTTATGTATGTTAGCATAGTTTGGGCTGAACTTGCAATATTTGCAGGCAACATAGCTGTGGAGAGCCAACATTTACCATTATTATTGATGAGACAAAAAAATTCAAAATCAAAATTGATTACAGGTTTTATCCATGAAATCAATATTATATAATTTTAATTATATAATTTTAATTATATAATTTTAATTATATAATTTTAATTAATTCCCGTGATGCTGGTGCATGTATTACTCAAAACTTATTTCATAATTTTTATTTGTCTAAATATAAAATAAAATTTTCCTTAAAATGAATATAATTTTATGTTTTACCCTCATTTTCATTCAATATCATTTGTGGTTAATTCATTGCAGGCAAATGAAAATAAGGTTTTTGCTTTACTTTATACCATATATTTTCATGTTTGTTATATAAAAGCACAAACCACCAAGTAATAATGGAAACAGTTTGCAGAAGATAATCCAAATATTTTAGATTCCTATATCAAATAAGGCTAATGAAGTTTAAAGGAATTGCATTAATTCATCTATTATGAATTTTATATTTAATATTATGAACATTATATCAAATATCATGAATTTTATATTTAATAGTCAGTATCAGTCCTTTTAATAAATGATATGACTATTGATTGCAGTTTAATGATGAATGAAAATTTTCTACTTTTGCTATTTCTCACTGCTCAATATATTCCAGGAAAATTGTCTACTTTAACATTGTTTTTAAATAAAAAAATCATCACATCATGAATAAAAATAAGATAATAACATTTTTTTTAAATAAAAAAATCATCATGTCATGAGTCCCATAGCCCCCTTAGGGTTGTAGAGGCATTATATGTACTGAAGCCATAGCAGCAGTGGGTGTGTCTAGGGCAAAATAGCTTGACAGAGACCATCTGTCTTCAGGATGGTTTTGGATTAGTTTTCCTTTTTCTAGATTGGTTAATACCTCAAAGCATATGAGCCTCCCAATTTGCCCTATTATTTAACTCATAGCTAGCAAGAGAAGAAAGCGATTCATATATTTCCTAAGGGTATTTGTGCAAAAGTGAATGTATTGAATTCAGCCTTAATTCAAATTCAGCTCACCAATTACCACTATTTTTTGTACAAAAAAATACCATTGAATTAATAGCTTTCTTTACTTTATATTTATTTTCTTGTGTATGAGTTTCATTGACTGGCTTTTGTTCTGATATTTGTCAAAAAAACTAATAATTTGTGGATAAATATTAATTTGAAAATCTGGCATTCAAATATATTAGGTGGTTTAAAAACACAACCAATACAATAAAATATATTTCAGTCATGTTTCATTATAATATACTAGCAGTAGAGCCCGGCATTGCCCAGGGATATAACAGTAAGAGATAGATCAAGTATCCACCATCATAAAGACTGAAAAATAAAATTAACAAAGATTATTGTTTTAAGGTTGACGGACACGCATGTCTTAATTTTTTTTTTACGAATTGGTCAAACCCAAACTCAAACAAAAAACATTGTTTTCAATCGTTATGAGTCTCTACCGATTGAATAGAATTTTATTATAAACAATTGTCTTGTAAATGTAATTTTTAAAGCATTCTGAATGTAAAAATAAAGAAAAAAATGTGCAAGACAATAAGAAACACTAAATGCCAAAAAAAAAAAGTGAAGTTTTGTTGAAATCGGTTGAAAAATGTAGGTAGCCTTTCTGTAATTTTTTAGTTTTACAATTTATGATTTTACTTATTGAATACAGTAAAAAAAAATTGCATATTTTGCTTGTGGTGATTCATAATTAAATTCTGATTTGAATATATTTTCCACTCGTTGTTTCTAATACAAAAAATATTAACTTTATTTGGGTTTATTAATTATGATCTAACAAATCTTATTCATTTAGTAGCCTTTTCTGTAATCTTTTTACAATTTATGATTTTTACTTATTGAATACAGTAAAAAATTGGACACCATGTGTATTTAAAGTAGTTTCCCGTTCCGGTTATTATTTTTTTAGTTAGGTTGTGTATGTTTAGATTTCATTATCTTTCCCTAAAGATAAAGAATTTATCCAATGTTTGTATTTGTACAATCAGTAGAGATCGTTAGATTATTGTTTAAGGTTGACGGACACGCATGTCTTAAATAGTTTTTTTTTTTTTTTTCTAACCCAAATTCATTGGTCAAACCCAAATTTTATTATAAATTTTAATTGTCTTGTAAATGGAATTTTAAAGCATTCTGAATGTAAAAAATAAAAAAAATAAAAAATGTGCAAGACAATAAGAAACACTACCTGGAAAAAAAAAAAAAAGTTTTTTGTTTTATCGGCTGAAAAATATAGGAAATCCGATCCCATATTTAAAACAACCCACACACAAAAAACCCCATGTGATTTGTCCCCTTCCATTTTCACAATGTCTCTTAATCGTGTTTTCAAATTGATTTTGTGCAAAAATAATTATATTTTTTCCCATTTTTGGCGCTTTTAGAACCACCACAAGGTAATTTTATGTAGTCCTGTGAAGTTTTGTTGAAATCGGTTGAAAAATGTAGGAAATCCGATCCAATATATAAACGTTACACACACACACACACACACAAATCTGCATTTTATAATAAGTAAGATATTTCCTAATTTATTCTCAAGTCCAAAATTATTTTTAATATGCCTTTTTATTTCCATGTTGACACAATGTATCCTCCTCCCATAAAACATCCTTGTTTAGTTGGCAATAATTCATACCTTTTTCTTTGTGTCATTGGGAGCTTTGTCTCTCTAACAATATACCTCATATTTCTCAAGTTCAAGGGTGACTAAACTCCTATTTGCTATCTTCATGTTGCTATAATATGCCAATCATGAAAATATGTTGGCTGAGCTTTTTTTCTTATCATAGTTAACAGATAACATAAATAAGAAAAAAAAACTAATAATTATTTTCTTAAATATGAATGACAAAATCTTACTAGGAGTTATTAAAAATATTTAAGAATGTAAGTGTTAATTTTAATTGTCTTTGTCATTAGGTTGTGAGTGAAGAAATATGTGACAGAAGGATTAAAGATATTTCAGATCAGAAAAAAGAGATTTTTTCAGATGATTGGGGGTAACAGATATTGGAAATTTGGGTATGCTGGAAGAAATTCATATTTCATGCTTAAATACTGGATCAGCTATAACTAGTTTAGACCAGCTTGGACAAGCTAAGACCAGTGGCAAAGTAAAAGAATTTTGGATTTCACATAAAAAATTACATTGTGTTTTTTAAAAAAGTCAAAAATACAAACCAATAAAAAAGGGTTTTGTTTTATCTATTTATCATCTCTCAGTTGTGTCTCTGTCTTTGGGCAGAACTGCTCAGGGTAGCTCTGTCAAAATGAGAGTCCACAACTGAGGAAATTTATAAATGAGATATGCCCATTTGGGAAAAGCTGTTATTTGCAGCCTCTCATTGCACCAGAGAGAGGGATCAGTGCTCGCACAAAGGCCAGTGCAATTGATGGCTGCGAGGGGTTGCAAGGGCTGTGGGCAATTTTTGTTCCTAGCCCAGGTGTATGCACTTGAGTCCCCACCTTAAAAACTGACCTTGTGTCACATCTTGTCTTAGTGGGGAGGCAGCATATATACCATGTGTAAATTGCTCTCTCGAGTAGTTTATAACACATTATTTATCATCTCTCAGTTGTGTTTCTGTTTTTGGGCAGATTGTGTTTGAGTATTAAGAATTAAAAACAGATCACAAATATATTGAAAATTATACTGAAAAGGGTGCCCAGCCCTTGGGAACAGCTGCTTGAGGCCATGCCCTCTTGCATTGAATTTCTGTCATCAATTTTCTTGCATTAAAGGCCAGTGCAACCAATGGTTGCGGGGGCTTGGGCAATTATTGTTCCTAGTTCAACCTTGTGTCATAACACTTCATGGGGGTGGTCGAGTAACTACCAAATTACTGTAAAGTTGAGCTGAGGGTTTTTAATCTCAGAATTTAATTACTTAATTAGCTATTATGTTTCTCTAACTCTTCAAATGCTGAATGTATAACTAATTCTCATTTCTATTTTCCCATCTTTACACTATATTAATTTTATCTTATAAATTATCCACTGTCACCCATGAAATAAAAATAATTGTTTGTACAAAAAATAAGGATCTACATACATCAAATCATCTTTAAGTGGCAGCAGAAGAATTATTGTTGAACTTTTAAAAGGTAAGCTTAAACATTAATTAAATACTTAGATGCAGTGATCAATTTTGAGTTCGTCTGTAGTTTATTGATGCCTATTGCATCTACTCCTATCAAGCTATTGTGATGATGGCCAAACCAAGAGCTCTCCACAGGAACTAGCTTAAATGCTGGGCAGCTTTTAAGCTAGCTTAAAATTTTATGCTAGCTGCAATTTTAAATACAAAAGGAAAATAAGAGTTACTTCACTTGAGTCATGAAAGCAATGATAATGGCTAATATAATATATTAATATATATTTTTAACCTCATATAATCTGGCAAGCCTGAATCTGAGCTCAACAAAAATCATTCCCTGCACCTAACTTTTCTAGGGCTTTTGAATGAAATTGGACCAGTGGGAGAGGAAAAGTTGCTTGTACACATACCTGCACAAAAACACTCACTGTACTTCATATATAAGACGTAGAGTAGAGGAAATTAGTTAAAAATCACAAGAAAAATCATGTGAAAATGGTAAATTTATATTAAAAAAGGCATTAAAAAACTTCCTGAGAAAGCAGTTAATAAAGAAATGTGGATAAAAAAGAAAAAAAAAATTAAATATTACTAAAATCAAAAAAAGTAATAACAATATAAAGAAATGGAAGAAAATAATAGAAGATTATTCAGAAGAAATGAATGTTAAAAATAATGAATAAATAAAAGCAAAAAAAAAAATCGCATAACAAAAGAAAATATAAAAATAGGAAAAAAGAAATGAAAGTAAAAGAAAAATATAAAATTTAAGATAAAAAGTGAAAAATGTAGTGAGAAAACAGAAAAATAATGAATATAAAGAAATTAAATTTTTGAAAGATACAAAGGTAAATATGGATAATAATACTGAGAATATGAAAAAAAAAACAACATATTTTAAGTAATTCACATGTAAGGAAAGGTAATAATAATAGAAACAGACAAAAACAGGAAACAAATAAAAAATTAAAAATATAAAAGAAATTAAAAATGATCTGCTCAAAATTCTAATCACTGAGCAGAAAATTATTCATTGAAAGATGAACTGATTATTCTTGTTTAGAAACATTCTTTTACCAGGCAGCATTATTTACTCTTTGATCATGTTTCATCAGGCCCCAGTATTACACATCAATCTTTGGCATATAAGGTAGTATTTCCAGATTCTTTGCCCAAATGTAATAATGTCAATCAAATTATGCTTTATCTGAGTCTTGAAATATTATTTTTCCTTTCAGTTTTCCTTTTCAGTTTGCTAACACTGGATAAAGCTAATTTCATAGACAGGCTTTGATTGGTAAAAGCCTATCAAACTAGGAGTTATACTCAAGAGATGATTAAAGATAATATTTTAAAGTAAGCAAATCTCTATAAAGTCTAAAGTTTAACCCATATCAACATATGCAATCTGACATATAAAAAATCATATATTAATCATTTGTCACTGTTATGCTAATTAATTGAAAAATCTCAAATTTAATTCATAATTATGTATAAAAATACTATGATTTATTGAAAAATTTATGCAATTCATTGTAGTATATTTATTATTATATATTTAGTACTTATCTAATAAGTATCAAACATATTGGTATTTTACATAAAGTAAGAAATGTTAAAAAGTAATATTATCTTATATATAAAATACAGTATATGTGTGTTTGTGCATGTGTATGTCCAAGCAACTCCTCCACTTCCACTGGTCTGATTTCAATGATTCATAGCTCAGTTAAAGGCCCTAGAAAAGTTAGATGCAGGGAATGATTTTCATTGAGCTCAGATTCAGGCATCATCACAGATTTTATGGAGGTTAAAAATATATATATCAATAAATTATAAGAACCAAAATTGTTGCTTTTCATGGTTCAAGGACAGTAACTCTTATTTTCCTTTTGTTTCCAAAATTGTTCAATTAAACTTTTCTGCTGCCACTAAAATTTAAAAGACTAATTTGCCACCCTATTTATTTTCCATACAAACAATTATTTTTATTTCATAGGTGACAGAACAGGGGACAATTTATAAGATAAAATTAATATAGTGTAAAGATGGGAAAATAGAAATTAGAATTAGTTATACATTCAACATTTGAAGAGTTAGAGAAACATAATAGCTAATTAAGTAAAACCTATATTATAGAATCTATATGAATAAATATGAAATTGGAGCTCAATTCTCCCACAAATTCTGAGATTGACCCCCACCATTCTACTTTATAGTAATTTGGTATTTACCATAAAATCTTGTTGTGACACAAGGGGTCAGTTTAATGCAGGGAGCAAGTGCATACACCTGGGATAGGAAAAAAATTGTCTGAGTCCTCGCAACCATTGGTTGTACTGGTCTCGTTGTGAGCACTGATCCCTGTCTCTGGTGTGAGCACCAATCCCTGTCTTTGGTGAAATGAGAGGGCATGTTCTCGGGCATCTATTCCCCAGGGCTGGTCACCTCTCAGTATAATTTTCTTCAGTTGCAAGACAGAGTTGCAACTGAAAGATGATAAATAATGTGTTACAAACTACTTGAGAGAGTAATTTGAATTTACTCAACTCCCCACAAGGTCAGGTTGTGACACATGGTAATTTTAATGTGGGGATCCTGAGCATATACACCTGGGCAAGGAACAAAAATTCCCCAAGCCCCCACAAACATTGGTTGCGCTGACCTTGGTGCATGCATCAATCCCTCTCTCTAGTGCAATGAGAGTGCGTAGCCTCGGACAGCTGTTCCCTAGGGCTGGCACCTCTCAGTATAATTTTCCTCATTTGTGACTCTGTCGTTTAATGGAGACACCCCTGAATGCACACTTCCCAAAGACAGAGACACAACTGAGAGATGGTAAATAATGTGTTACAAACTACTCAAGAGAGAAGTTTACACACGAGGTACTTACTCTGTCTCCCCACTAAGATGAGTTGTGACACAAGGTCTTTTTTTAAGGTAGGAACCTGAGTGCGTACATCCGAGCCAGAAACAAAAATTGCTCGCAGTCCCTGCAACCATCAGTTGCACTGGCCTTGGTGTGAGCACAGATCCCTCTCTCTGGTGCAATGAGAGAGCATGTCCTTGTGCAGCTGTTCCCCATGGCCGGGCACCTCTCAGTGTAATTTTTCCCAGTTGCAACTCTGTCCTTTGATGGAGTTGTCCCTAAGTGCACTCTGCTCAAAGACAGAGACACAACTGAGAGATGATAAATAATGTGTTACAAACCATTTTGAAAGAGCATTTTGTATTTACTTGACCCCCTGCACTTAGTCAGGTTGTGACACAAGGTCGATTTTTAATGTGGGGAACCGAGTGTCTTAGCTGGTCATAGTTTGTCAAAGCTGGTCTAAGCTAGTCAGAGCCATGAAACTACCAGCGCAGGGATGGATCCTTGTGCCCAGTAAGTATCAATATGTTACAAACTACTCAAGAGAGCAATTTATACACCAGGTATTTACTCTGTCTTCCCACTAAGAGATGGGACACAAGGTCAGTTTTCAAGGTAGGGACACAAGTACGTACACCCGGGCTAGGAACAAAAATTGCCTTCAGATATTGTGCTGGACTTGGTGCAAGCACTGATCTATCTTTCTGGTAAAATGAGAGGCTGTGGACATGGGCAGCTATTTCCCAGGGCCAGCACCTCTCAGTATAATTTTCCTCAGTTTCAACTCTGTCTTTTGATGGAGTCAGTCCTTAATGCACTCTGCCTAAAGACAGAGACACAACTGAGAGATGATAAATAGGTGTTAAAAACCACTCAAGAGAGCAGTTGATTTACTTTATATATATATATATATATATATATATATATATATATATATATATATATATATATATATATAGGAATCAGCAAATTCCACTATCATGGTTTCAACCTTTTGGTATATTCAAGTGATTTTGGTTAATTGATTTCCTCACTTATTTTATAAAATTTATGAATGCTGTATTTTTTTTTAAAACTACACACAAAAATACACAATTTCAATATGTATTGAATGCTGTATTAAATATAAATCATTTATGAATCTCTGATTAAATTCAAATTGGCAGATTATAAAAGCTGAAATTTTAGCATTCATTTACTATGACCGTATTCAGCATTATGTGTTTTATACAATATATAAATTCAGGATAATGCAAAAAATAATGAATCAAATATTATATAATGCATAATGCTGAATACAATGAACCTATTGTCCAAATAAACAATAAGCTTATTGTATCCAGCATTATGTATTACATACAACATATAAATATATAAATTTATATATAAATATAAAATCTAAGTCCAGATTTTCTCATGGCTTAAGAGACATTGTCACTCTAGGAAAATGTAATACTGCAATATATGATTATATCATTTAAAATCTCCTATGTTAATGCTCATTAGAAATCAACACTGCTGTTTCAGATTATAGCTCATTAGTTGTTTGGAGTTATGATGTTGTTGTAGTTAGTGTAGTAGGAATTTCCAAAAGCAGTCAAATTCCTATTATGTTGCCTACAACAATTTCCAATGAGTAAATAACTAATAACCTAACACTAATAAACTTTATTGCATATTTTAAAACAGGAAAAATATGAAAAAAAATCAAATCAAATAAAACAAAATATAAATAAAAATAAAATAAATAAATAAAATACACAAAGTCAGGACTATAAATAATGTAAAATATTATGTCTAAACAAAAATTAGGAAAAAACTGTTTCCTCCTTTCTCTATATCTTCATTAATAAAGAGGAGTGACACAGGGTCTGATGACTGCTAATGATGTAAAAGTGTTGGTTTCTATGTTTACACTGTTGACATGTATATGTGTATATGTGTGTGTGTGTGTGTGTGTGTTTATGTGTGTGGTGCATGGGTGTGTACATGTGAGAGTATTTCTGTACACAAATATTAAAGAAAGACATAGAAACAATACTTATATTATCCTGTTTCTTTTTTCCTGTGACTTTTTTCCGTGGATTTGTAATCACGTATTCTAGTGATTTCTTCTGGTGAAAGCTCTTGTGAAGCAATGATAGTATTTGAATTATTGGTAAATATTGATCACCTGTTCATGTCAGAGTCATGCTCATGTCTATTTAAAAAGTTTTGCAAACATTAATAGATTTTATATTAATGCCAATCCACAAAAACATGAAACAGTCATGATAAGGTTAGAATTAATTTAATCTTTCTTAACACAATAATGCATATATGTATTCATAACTTTAAACAGGTTGACTGGTTGATTAATTTTTCACAGTTTTTCAACCTTTTGTAGCTTAAGCTAAAAGCAGAAACATATGTATTTATATCAATATATCACAGACACACATCAATGTCATAAGAACACCATAGTTGATGTAAAATGTATCCTGATGGCTCCCCAAGCAATGATTTTTAGAAAATATTTCACATCAATCTCAGTCTGTTTGTATCTGTTTATACATCTATTAATTTATCTATGCTGTCTGTTGATTTTTCTGATATCTCATAATTCTTAGATGATGCGTTTGTTGATTTATTCCAATGTAACCAATCTTTGAACAAACAAAAACAATGTGTGATATTGTAGTAGAATCATATATTGTTTGCACAATCTTGAAGCTTTGTTTATATTGTGCATGTATTTGTTGAGGCATACTGATAGTAGAACATTTTATAGAAATTAGAATCTGCAAATTTGATTTAAAAAAACTGCTTTTTCAGACAAAAATTGACATGACTGTGACTTGCCAAAACAGAGAAGTATATTGTTGTTAGACAGAGTAGATGATTTTCAATTCTCAAAATGAAGACATGTGTACAGCAACAAAGGTACAGTTTATTTAGGCTAAATAGTTAGCTAAACTGTAGATTCTGATAATATTCTGTGGGAATCAATGTGTAGATTTATCTAGATTGATTCAATGTATATTTCTGTTATATTTTATTTATATAAATTTCATTTTTTATTGTTCATTGTGCTTGTTCATTCTTATCAATGATATCTGAAATCACTGAATATTGCTCTATCTATTCCCAGGTCACCTTTGAGAAAATTGTAATATCAACTTCAATCTAGTCTTCAACTACAAAACTTTTGATATCAAGAGAGAACATACTTGGATATTTAATTGAGAATATAGTCTAAATTATTTCCCTTGTTAGATCCCATGATCCAAGTCCAAGTATCTCAAGAAGACCTTTTCTCAATTCTAATTCTATATCCTTACCATTAAACTATAATTCAGCACATACATACAGATGAGTTATAAGAAGATGGAAGCATTTCATTTTGAAGAAAATAATGAAGTAACATATACTTGTCAAATTGTATCAATCATTTTGTTTGGTAGGATGAGCAAAAATATATAAAATCTCTTGGGCAAATGTAAATAACATGAATTTATTTATTCAAAATGATTGACTACTGGCATAGAAATGAGCATAAAAAACCTATGCTCAAGCATACATACAAAAACATGTGTATATGCATGTAGGCACATAACTATGAATGTGTATGTATTTGTATGAGTGTGCATAGGTTTTTATGCTCTTTTCTAAGCCTATGTTCTAAAGCAAGAATATCTAATGATAAAATACATACACATATTCTATCTCTCATTATTTCTGTAGCATAACTTGACCAAAGTTGACTTACATCAACATAAATCCAATTGAAGAAGGAAATTACTGGAAAGTAATTGAAACTCACCTGAAGCGAGCCGAATGTGTAATGCTCCTCATGCCAATGAGACTTCCACCGAGCTTCTCTACGGCATATGACTTCATTGAATTTCTTTTGATGTGTTCCTCTCAAATTTATATTTAAACTGGGGTCATCAGGAGAGAATGTGCACTGTTTCGGGGCCCTCCTCTCAATGGTTTCAGTTGCACACCGCCCCCCCCTCACTGATGTGAGGCTCCATTATAACGATATACAAGTGTGTTGTAGATAAACTAGTTCAAATGTCTAATGGCAAAATTAAATTTACGAAAATTCTGAAAAACAGCAAACCTCGCATTCTGAGAATGCAACGTGAACCTCATTACGCATTAACGATCAGTCATGTCATGCCATCATGTTCGCTGAAACACTCCACGGAATATTTCTTTTTTTCCATATCCACATAGAACTATTTTCAGTTATTTCTATTAGGCGTTTTATACTTTTGGCCCTATTACGCCCTTTGATTCCAATTTGGCCCAGAAATTGGTACAGAGTGCCTGAAATGAAACCCCTTGCTCCAATTTCCACTGCTCTAACAATTGCATTATATGCCTCCTTTATTAGCTATTAGATTTTCATATTTATTAATTTTATAATCGTGAATTTGTTCCATCCGGCATTCATATGGTACTGTTAATTCAACCAGGATGATATTATTTTGGGGTAATCATTACGCCAACCAGGAAGGTCTGCAGATACCTCCCAGATGCCACCAGAACTAAGGAGATTTTTTTCCGGGTATAGCTTGACATTTTCTTCTTTGCTTAGAATTGACATATCTTTTTCCTTCTGCAACAAATTTCTGGGTTGAATTAGATGACTCAGACTTCATATATCTCTTCATAATTTTGACCAACTCATCCAAAACACTATTGTGCCTCCATGTATATCTTACATTGACAAGGGCTGTTTTACAGGAACTAAGAACATGCTCTAATGTTTGTGGATTTTCCTTACACAGGGGACAAGTAGGATCACTCTCTTTCTTCTATTTAACAAGATTGTTCTTAGATGGTAGCAGGTCATACGTGGAACATATTAAATAACTCAACCTAAGTGGAGCCATCTGCCAAATGTCCTTCCAAGTAATAGATTTCTGCAGAGCCTCTTCCCAGTTTGTCCATTGGCCTTGTTGGGATTGTTGTACTCCTTTTACGAGTCTTTTTTTATCTTCTTCTTTCATCACATTTTGGATGACCATGTCACGGCGATCTTTACCAGAAGATTTCGACCACCATTGCCTCTCATTTAGTCCTAACCCTTGTTTCCCTGGTTGAGTGTATCCGATGACTTCATTGAAAGCTAGGTTGTCTTTATCACTTGTTATCGTCTCTCTGACCTTCCACTTTCTCCCTGTTTTTAATGTAGGCTTTAATGCTTTTATTGCTTTATCCTTGGAGTCATCCAACATCATTTGAAGTCTAATTTTTCCAGATTTATACTCCTCCACAATCGATTTAAATGGCAACTTTAGTTTTGCTTGTCTGCAGTACAATGTGATATCAGACAAACCTGGTGGCAAACCCAACCATTTTCGGATATATTTGTTTATTTTTCTTTCCATTGACTTAATTGTACTCATTCCAAATTCATATACAAGTATGGGCCATAGTAGCACTGGAATGAGCACATGCTCTAAGCACCATACCTTGTATTTTCCTTTTAGAGGACAAAGATCTATCTTATGGAGATCTTCTTGTAATGATCTGGATGTTTTTTTTACTTGGTTGGTATCTTTTAAGGATTGATTGTACCACCGACCTAAACTTTTCACTGATTTTTCTGATACAGTAGGGATTCTTTGGCCACCTACTACAAAATTTATGTTTTTATTCAACTTTCCTTTTGTAAGAGAAAGACTTCTGGACTTGTTTGGTTTAAATTTCATTCTACACCAACTTATCAGGTCGTCCATCAAGCTTAATATCTTGCGAGTTGAACTTTGGATGAGAGGTTTGTAGTGTCATCCATAAACACTTTCACTGGTGGCATTTGACAAACTCCACCAAGCTCAACAACATCAGCCTTGTTGTTTGTCACTTTGAGAATCAGCTGCATTGCTTGAACAAAAAGTATGACTCTAGTAATAAGTATTACTAATTAGATTAGGATAAACAGAGAGGGAGAGGGAACCATTCATTTTGCATATGATTTAACCTCATTAATATAAAACAATTTTTAAGATTCAAACATTTGAATATATTAGAAAAATTTGGTTGAATTGGTTGCTAATTTGATATTTTTACAATTTTTTATGTATATTATTTTTCATATTCCTAACAAAATTTGATGGGAACTATATTTGGAATTTCTCAATATATTTTTTATCCCTGATTAAAACCTCACTTGCCTCATTCTATATTAATTTATTGATTAACTTTTTTATTTTATGTGACAAACATTTTCTTATTTCAATTTTTCTTAATGTTTATGACAGAAGAAAGAAAGAATCATTTTTCATTATATTTTCCATATTGCATTTATATATCATGAATTTTTATTTCAGAAAATAATGATAATTTCTAAATGTTCCTATCTTCTGAGCATCTATTACATTTAATAGTTAGCAGGATTCAATAGATTTATTTATATAATCAAACAAATGCATAATGTATCTTTTTCTTAAAATTCTGCTAGTGTCTTAGTTTTTTAAAATTTTCTTAATGTCTGACATGCAAAATGAAAAATTTGCTTTGAATTTTGGTGTAAGTCATATATTGCTTATCATGAATGAAAACTTTAATTCAGCCTACAAAAAATATCTCCTTAAATCTTACTCTGAAAGATTTCCTAATTATATTCAATCTTTGCTGTTACCTGAGAGTTTCAATCATATCACAATCCTTGTTTCTAGATTATGCTTGAGAAAAGTAGAACTTTATCTTTCTCTTAAAGGTCACTGATGGTCATATAACTGTTACTGGCTGAGACAATGAAATTGACAAGCAGAGTTCAAATTCTAGCCTAATCTGTTGCATTCACTTTTAAACTAATATATTGAGGAAAGGCATGAATATGTCTCTATGGGTTAAATAGCAGGGAAGACTGGGTTATCTAACCTTAGCTACAAGGACAAGTCTGAATTCAAAACCAAGGAGAATGCAATGGGAAAGCATCTTCCCCAAGAAGTCATGACAAGTCATAGATATTAGAAATCTGTTGAGACTGAAGATTATTTACATCATGAAGAGACCTGGAGTTAAAAGATAATTCTAGAGATGCTATAGAAATGAAGGAAATTCAAAGTATTTATTGGCACAAGCAAATCCAAAACTGTTGGAATGATATTTACTGCTGTATTTGACTGACTTGTAGAATGTCTTAAATATAATAATACTGTGATTGGTGTGGAGCATGAGACAAAGATATCAAGCAATGATCATAACAATAGTAGAAATGTCTGTTTCAGATGTTATTATATTTTGAAATTTTACCTTACACCATTAAAGCAATATTAAATTAGTGCTAAATAAACATTAAGTGAAAAAGAAACATCCATATTGTGCATAGTAAAATTCAGGAAGAAGCAAAAAACTAAAGGACAGAAATATCCCAATATATCTCTAACACATGGTGAGTACTATAATTACAATAGTTATCTAGAATTTTATTATAGATTACAAAAGATTAACAGAGCCTGTTTGGTAGAAAATTCTTTAAATCAGAACTTATCTTTCTTGATGAGTGTGTAGGAATGATTCAGATTAGAATACCATTTAGCCTTTTCAGTTATATGCTCTACTGCTGAGTTACTTAAAGAAAGATCAATATGGCGGTAGTAACATGAGTCTTGGATGGCAATTTTATGGCCGTTGCTTTGTAGCTGGTAAAGAATTGATAGGTCATTAATCAAATTAATTGCTCTATTTTGATATTCAATACAATCTTTACTTAAAAGGAATATTAAAAACTACACACACACACACACACACATATGTAGGTATGGTTTGGTTAACATGTATGTACGCATGGTCTTTAAGATGATTCAAGAAATGATTATAAATTTAATTTAATTACATTAATGTTCAATTAATCTCATAGTTGATACAAAAGCATAGGAAGAAAATTCTTTGTTCTTTGAAAATGACATATTACAAAAGAACCAAATTTAATGGGTGGATGAGACTTTTGCTAAAAATATTTAAAAAACAGAAAATGTGAATATGACAGCAACAAGAATAAAAAGATTCTTAAAAGCGAATTATATATTGGTACAATTGAAACAGGTTTGAAATGAGATTTCCATATTAACCTAAGAAATAATTATCTTTTAATTATCTTAAACACATATGCATAGATATAGATTTATGTGTTTACATATAACTCTTCTTGTAGGGTCAACAGTCATTTAACCCAAGACAGAGTTCCATAGCTATGTATGTAGCCAGTGCAGTGATGATATAGCATTACTGAGTGGAGGGATTCTAAAACCAAAGTCAATTGCCATGGTGGAGAATTTCTCTAATGGAATCCATGGTCACATGTCCATGACCAAAGTGAGCCTGGAGGACATCAGCTATGCTTTGACAGGCTTTTCTTACCAAAGACACACTATGCAAGAATGAATAAAATTTATTTTATACAAGTATTTTTTCTCAGTTTATTCATAATGACATTATAACAACTCTTTATATTATAAAGAATCTAGAGATGATTTACAGTATACAGAAGGATGTGAAGAATTGCTTATATGCAAATACTGAATGATGTCTCTACTTGTATCTCTCAATAAACAATTTACTAAGTTTTATAGTAGAATAGAGCTAATCTTTTAATATAAATACATGCATATATGCATTATTGTCACATACATTTGCACACACAAATAGAATCTTGCATATGCACCAATCCAGAAATTCTATTTATGTGCATTTTTTTTAAGTTTAATTTCTAAAGTAACAAAGTTTAAATTCTATTCTCTCCAGATATAA
>CAHIKZ030001751.1:92500-157500 GCA_903632075.3 Acanthosepion pharaonis | reverse complement strand
TAATGATGATAGATATGTTATCATACAACTGCAGGAAACTGCTTACTTCTTCAACAGAAAATTGTATACCTGTTTTTTTGAGCTTACAGCAGTATATGACCACATTAATAGAGACCCCCTCTTCTCATCCATTAAAAACTGTGAATCCACTGATAGAACTATATCAGTTCACAAAGTCATACATTTTTAAGATAGATTTGCATGAATTGAATATGTATTTGTAAGAAATCAGTTTGTAGATCAGGTTTCATTGACATTATTATAAAGAGGGATGTTGTCAAGAGTCATATCTATTGCTGGTAATATTTTTTATTGTTTTTTTTTCTCAAAAATGTATTGCTGGTAATATATTTTTTTCAAACATGTATTGCTGGTATTTTTACTATAAAAATCTATTTTTATACTTTCATAGTGTTTTGATCCCAGTTTGGGTATTAATTATTTGCCCATAGTAGGGACCTTAGTAGGTGCTACCAACCTAAGTCAGAGTGGACTTGGGAACAACAGCAATTAAGAAGTGTTTCTATGCTCCTCAAAACCTCTTGATTACCTTTCTGCTGGATGTAGTTTATTGTCATCCCAGGACAGCCAACATCAAGTATACAATCAAGTAAATACCTATATGCGCTCTAATATAAGAACCATAAGCATGATAATATTTAACTTCTTTTTGCATTTAAATTTGATCAAATATTTGATAAAAGAACAAAACCTATTTTTGCCAGTATCTTCTCTTAACTTCTTAACTTCAAAGCTAGACAATAATTTAGAAACTGGTTAATAATTCTTCTCAGCTAATCATTTTAAAAGATGAGTTTACTATAATTATTTATCTAAATAGCAATCCAGGTAAAACCTATTGAACTTTTTCTTTAAACTAATTTAATTTCTCATTCTTTTGTGTACTGTGTCCCTTCAGGATGTGGGGGATCATGGCTCTCCACAATTTCCTATTCTTTGTAACTCTTAGGTTTGTCTTTTCACTATCCTTCCTAGTATCTGTTCTTCCATTCATTTATACAACCTTATGTAGGTTACTTACTGCTTTCCTTCAATGTGTCCTGTGTCAAATTTTCCAAGTCTTCTTTCCACATTTCTCGTTATTCCTATGTACAGTCAATGGCATTTTAGGTATCCTTCTGTAGAACTGCATTTCTGTTGTTTCAAGTCCCTTCATCTGTGAGGAGATTGTACTTTATGTATTGATCTTTTTGATCTGCATATGCTGAAATGTCCTTTTTGTCACATATTTTTTGAAATGCAGGACAATTATTTTTGGTGTGACCTTTGCCGCAGTATTTTTACACGTGTCCAATGAAGTTTGAGTTCTTTTCTTTGTTTCTAATTATTTTTTTCTGTTTCTTAATATTTTGCTTAGCTTTTGGAAGTTACCTTTTGGCATACACACTGTTTTTGATGATGTAGCACTGGCCAATACCTTTTCTTTTACACTGTATGGATGGTGGGTGTTGAAGTTGAGGTATTGTCTGGTGAATGTTAGCTTGCAGTATATATTGAACAAAAGTCATAAGTAGCAACCCAGAGACATACAAACAAGAAATGGCCAGTTTAAGCAGTATCCTACAATGTAATAAATACCTTGGGTATATGGCAGCAGCTCTGACAAACTGGGACAGAAGGATTTACTGGGATTGCAGCTCTCAGAAAACTGCTTCATTCTACCTACCCTATGTGAAGATATTATCAGAGAAAATACAAAAGATCTGTAGTCCTTATAACATCAGGACAACCTTCAAAAGTGGTTCAACACTTTGCAGACACCTCTTCTGAGTAAGACCCCCCAATAGTGGAGAACATGATTAAGAACTGTGTGTACGCCATCCCATGCAGCTGTGGTAAGAAATATAAAGGAGAAACAGGCTGCTCCCTTAAGGTAATACTGCAAGAACAGTGTATTGTGGGTAAAAATTGTTATTGTAGTCTGAGATTAGTGGACATGATGACAATCTTATATAGTATTGTAAAGCAAGTTTTTTGTCTCAATTTTAGAGAAGGTTCATTTGCTTCTATGTATAGGCTTTCTACAGGCAAGGAGGTATATACTCTGTGGCCTAGTCTGAGTCCTTGATGATGTATAGTATTTGGTTCCCTCAAATATAATTTTCTAGATGCTTCATAAATAAAGCAGCCATAGTTCAACTTGGTTATTATTAGTGTTCTGTATAATTTTAGTAAGGTTTTCTAATTTGTTCCCCAGTCAGTGTGAGATATGACTTTGATCAGTTGTAGGGCTTTGTTGCATTTGGTTTTCAGGTTTTGAATGTTGAGTATGAATGACAGTTTGCTATCAATATGATACCTAGGAACTTGTGTTGTTTCATGGTGGGTATTTCAATGTTTTCTAATTTGAGTACAGAGTCATTGTGGGGTTTACAGTGTTGACAGAATGGACCATTTGTTAATTTTATTCAAGCATAATTTTAATTGTCTGTTATGATACAGAATGTTGATATTTCATCATTCTAAAAATAACCTTACCATCAGTGATGATAGAAAATAAGGATATTTCATTATCGCTGAAATAAAGATAAAAAAAATTTCATAATTCTAAAAACAACATTGCCACCTGTGATGAAAGATGAGAAATATATTTCATCATACTAAAATCTGATTATAAAACCTTCACCACAAGCGACATCAGTCAGTAGAGTAGAGAACAGTAGAGTAAAAAGTAGTAAAAAGGCCTAACACACATGTATACTCATCCCTCTGGAAAATTGAAAACTGATGATCTCAAACATTATCCTCACCAACGAAATTCTTGGAACAAGCAAAAAACACACACCATACCAATATCTGTAATTCACATCAGGAAAAAAATACAAATTCTTGCTATTAATGTCAACACATGTCTCAAGTATTATTGATTATGTTATTGTTGTATATTTTTATTCATTTAATTTTCAGTATAAAAAAAGTAAAAAGGATTCTTCTATCAACTAGTACTACAAATATATATAGTAATGGGATAACTTACACAACACAACATATGTTTTGAATGATAGCAGATGAGAAAGTCATCTACATATAATGAGCAATCTATTCTAGGGTTTATGTCTTTTACAATATTATTAATTTTAATACTAAACAAAGTAACTGACAATATGCTGCCTAGTGGTATCCCTGTTTTGAACATTTTGGGGTCTGAGAGTGTTAATCCGACTTGCATTTGGAAGTTTTTATCTTTCAAGAAACTACCCATAAATGTGGGCATTCTGCCTCTCAGACCTAGATCTTTCATGTCTTTCATAATGCTGTGTCTCCATGTTGTTTCATAGGCTTTTTCAATGTCAAAGAATACTGCAGATACATGTTCCTTTCAGATAAACATCTTACATATGAAAGTCTCAAGTCATACTAAATGATCTGTAGTATTTCTATTGTTTCTAAACCCTGATTGGTACTTGGTAATCAGATTGTTAGTCTCCAGATTAGTCTATTGTTTATTTTTTTGAATATTTTGCTTATACAATTGGTCTGTAGATTTGTCCCCAGGTTTATGATTATTGTGATTGTAGGATCTTTTGTGAATTTTGGTATTGGAATTACTGTGGCATTTTCCACAGTATTAGTACTTCACTACTGATCCATACATTGCTGTAGATTTCAAGTAGATATGTCATGGATATTTGTAGTAGTTGTTTCAGGAATTAATTTATTTCATCTGCTGGGCGAACCGCTGAGTTGTGCATTTTGATTAGGTCTTCTTGGAGTTCACTTATGGAATATGGTTGGTTTTAGTTTTCCTGTTTTTTTGATAGGAAGTTTATCTTCTCTTTTTCTTCACAGTGTTTAATGTTTTAAAATATCTGATTTTGATTTTCATTAGCAGAGTTTTGTGCAAAGTTCTCTGCCAGTAGGTTTCCTATATCTTGGTGGCTGTTTTATTGTTTTCGATAAGGTGGGTATTGTTGTATTTTCCAGATATTTTCTGGATCATCTTCCATACTGTTTTTACTTTTGTGTCAGTATTCATCTTATTTACAAAGTTTTTCCAAGCGTTTCTTTTTGATTGTCAGTCTTGCTAAGGCTCTGCAGTTTTTATAGCTATCCAGATTTTCTGTTGTTTGATTTTGATCAAATTTCCTTAAAGCTGTGTGGCATTTCTTGATAGTTTCTTTGCATTCTTGCTTAAACCAAGGTTTGTTATGCTTTGTTGCAGGTTGAAATTTTGGAATGCTTTCTTTTGCAATAGAGAGTTTTATTTTGGGGAAGAATATTATATGATCATTTTGGTTGGAGTTTGCTTCAGGGATTAGCTGATTCTTTTGACAGAGTTTTCTGTATTTTTCCCAATCAGGTCATTTTGTTTAAGTATGATTGGGAAATGATCACTCCCACATGTATCTTCATGCACTTTCCATTTAAAATCTAAGCCTAGTGTTGGAACACACATGGTAAGGTCAATAGATGAGTATGATCTAGTTGCTGGATGTAGATATGTAGGGGTTTTATTATTGAATAGGAAAAGGTTCTTTCTGTTAATTAGCTTTTCTATTGTTTTACCTTTTTTTGGTAATTTTATTGCTACACATTAGTTTATGACTGTTAAGTTCTCCCATTAGGATATAGTGCTTTGGAAGTTGCTTTGTTAGATTTACCAATTCTGTTTCTTAAATATTGTTTGGGGAATGTATACTGAACACATTGCAGTTGTTTTGTTTTTAATTGTTGCTGATACAGCAATTGCCTGTAAATTTGTGTTCAGATTTAATTGTTTATGTGGAGTTTTATTATGGATTGATATTGTGGTTTCCCCTGAAGCTGTATCTTCTTGGTTATATATATATATATATATATATATATATATATATATATATATATATAATTGTAGGCTGTGTAATTCTTTGTTTATTTTATTATTTTCTTTAAGATGAGTTTCTTGAAGATAAATGATGGCAGGGTGTATGTTCATAATTAGTAAGATCAATTCCACCAGATTGGGTTTCATGTCACTTATTATTCTATTGCAGGACGTTTTTTGCCATTATCTTAAGTTTGGTTATCAGCAATCATACTTTCCATTCTATTGGTTCTGCTCATTGAGAGGTTCATTTTAGGTGCTTTTTTTTCAAATCTTTGTTCTTCTCTTTGGATATTGTTTTTGAGAATCTTTACTATAATGCTTTGGTGTGTTTTGAGTCTTACTCTCTGTTTTGCTTTTATGATATTCTGGCTTATTTTTGCTACATCCCATTTTTAAGTCTCTGTACATCAAATCTATTTTGAGTAGAGACCTCATTGATATTAGTTTTCTTCTTTTTCCCCTTTTTCTTGTTCAGGAGGAGTTAATTTTGGGATTGGTGGTCCCTTTGATTTATCATTGGTTACCTTTGACTTTTCATTTTCTTTTTCACTTTTTTGTGGAACTTGGAATGTTTTTGGTATGATACATTTATGGGTGGGGTCTTCATAATGAGGCTAGGTCTCACTTCATTTATGAATGTTTACCAGTCATTTGGTCCTAGTTGCAGTAATTTTGTGACTAGATTTTAGTAATTGACTGACTTAGTTTCTTTTTTTGAGATTATGCCTATATGATTTTCCTGGCCTCTGCAAAGGAGAGATTTTGTGTGTGTATCAACTTCATTATGTTTTTTTTCCTTTTTACCATATTGGGCATGCTGGATGGTCCTGCTGACAGTTTGCACATTTGGCATTTTTGGTGTATTCATTTTGGTCTTTTCATATTTACTCTCCCTTGCACACATCTTCATAATGTCCGAACTTTTGACATTTATAACATTGGAGAGAGTTTGGAATAAATTGCTTCACTATGATTATTTCATTCCCCATTCTTATGCTTGTTGGAATTTGTGGAATATTAAATGTTATTATGTTTGGATCATATGTCCATCCGTTTTTATGGACACTCTTTTGGTTCCATGACATCATGGTTCTTTAGTTCATTGTCTTTAATATCTTTCAAGGTGCATAGACACAACTCCCCACTTCTTATTGGTTCTTGGAGGTGTTCAAGTTTTTATGTGGGTAACTTTTTATATTGGTTTTGTAAAATTTAATCATTTTTAATAAGGAATCTGCATACTTTTTATTTCTTACCTCCACCAGTAGAGTCCCATTTTTTAGTTTCTTCACATTTGTGAGGGTGATATTCATAGGTATCACTTTTTGGATTAAAAGTGTGACATACTTGTTACAGGAATGTCTCCCTCTGACAAGTATAATGAATCTTGGGAAGTGATCAGAGAATACATTATAATCTGTTTCTGATCCTGAATCGATGTGTAGTCTCTTTTTTATTTTTTTTTTCATTCATCATCATGCTGACTCACACCCACCTTGGAGTCCAAAATTGGGACATGGCAAGGGGGAAACCGATTTGCCTTGCCATAACAGGGATACATAGATGGTATACTCACCTTGAGAGAAACTTCAAGCATCTGTAATCCCTTAGTTTCCTCAGTTTAAGTACATCAGAATGTCAGTGGTAAATCAACCATGTTGAGTTCTTTTTCTTTCAAACCAACTGACCCTTAGCCACTGCATTCTATTATATATTTGGGAATAAATTAATCAAGTATTAGTAGTGGATTGGGGAAAATGTATGGCGTTAGTTGTAAGTTTGATGTGGGTTATATATGATAGGGCTTGACATGAACAGCTGATTGATCAGATCGAGCCTCTCTGACTGCCTGTCTAGTAAGGGGCAAAATGGAGTGTTACAGTTAATGGCCTATTAAACTACAGGGTCATCAACTGCTGAGCCACAAAGATCCTGTCCTCACATAACACAGGTCACCAACCATGACAAACAGGTGGCCTACTTGGGGGAATTTTACCCCCTTCAGAGGTGCAGTCAGTATATTCTGAAAGCCTGCAGAGAGGGCATTCATGGTGTGGAGGAAACACTAAACACCATGAATGCCTGTCCAGAATATTGTTCACCTTATTCTGCTGCCATTCCTGTTCCAGCAATGCCTGCTTACATGAGGCATGTGCTACTTAATTAGCCTTGCAAACAATGTGACAATGTCTTTGGCTGATACAATCACTAGGGCTGTCCTTCACTGAAGAGGAATAGATTTGTACATATGATTATTTATTGTAACTGAATCTCAAGTAAATTGAAGCACATATTCAGGCTGTTTGAATTTCATTTTCTATCAGAGAATTAAAAGCATTAAAGCATTTAGAATAAGGAAAGTTCCATGGAAGAGTATCAATTCTAATACTATACTGCATTTCAAAGTAATAGCTGAGAAAATGTAATCCTTTATCTTCTATGTAAAGTATCTGATTTGATTTGTTTGTTTAATGGCATATCAAATCCTTATGGGTCATTTAATATCAAAATTTCATTTTCTTAGGAGCTTTGAAGTAATAAAAATATGATATATGTTATTCAGCTTTCACAAAAGTTGAGTATCATCTACCATGTATTCACATGGTAGATGATACTCAACTTTTGTGGATATACATGTTTGTGCAGACATAATTACTAGAGAGAGTGATATGCATTTTTTATGTTGTATGTTGTAGTTTTGATGAAGTTATATTTTGGAATACAGTTTGATATCTTTAAGAAATCGTAGGATATTATATGGATTAATGTCATGAAAGATTTCTTTCATGTTGGTTGTTTGGTTTTGTTTAGCAGTATATCAATCTCTCTGGATTATTTAATGCTGAAATCTAAATATTTTAAACACAATTTTATGGCTTCAACTAAATATATTTTGAATGTAATTGTATGTCTTCAACTACAGATAAAATGTATTGTTGCTCATTTTGCTATAAATAGGCATCGTTGATAATTTTTTATATAAAAATGTTTTTTGCTGCTGGATGTGCTTTATCATCATACCCAGGACTATAAATTATCTGCTTTCAAGCTATGGCAAAACATTTAAAATTAAAAAAAATATTGTTTGTCAAATAATTTTGAATTGCTTCTTTTTTATTAACTGTGAGTAGTAAGATATGAAAAATTACACTCAAGAAACTGACTGATGATTAACTGACTTGAATAAGGTTAAAAAAAAAAAGGAAAAATATCTCATCATTTTTTGATTGGATATAAAAAAATGAAAATGACAGTTGTTTCAAGATTGCATGTTGGAGTTAGTAAGCATTGTTTTGTGATTTGTCTTATAAAATTGATGATTCAACTGTTTTGGTGCTGATATTATGATCTAATTTTATTATCTCTTCTGAAAACATAAGGTTTGATGAAAAATCAAAATAATTCTCTTTCCACTCACATATTTTAATCCAGTTGTCAGTTTTTATTATGATCATTTTCATTTCATTGTGAGGAATTTGTGGTTAAAAGTAAACTAGTGATCAATCAGCACCATGTGATGAGTTTCAGTTTTATTTTATTGAAGAGTAAGTATATATGGTCATGTCACAATGTGATCAATAGTAAAATATGTTTTGATGAAGTTCAAATTTTCATTTTCACTTATTTTTGATTTCTACTAAAATATAATATTTTATAAACAACTGGTAAAAGTGATGGCCATTAGTGATAACAGAAAATCTTAGACCTTGAATGAATCTATAGTGATAAACTATATCAAGGCAATGCCTGAAATGAAATTTCAAACTTTTATGCTGACTGGTTTTGCTGATATGTTACAATAAAACTAATAGCTCTGTTGGTATTTGCTGAAATTTTTAACACCTGTATTTATAACTATTTAAAATGTTCTTTGAGTGATATTATGACATCTTTACCTGTACACCAATTCTGACTAACTTAATACAATCAAAGAAAAAAAAATGTGATAAAATGTATGAATTAAGAAATGAAATTGACAGCTTGATATCTACAAAATAGAAACTAATCCATAGAAAATATTTATTTATCACTGTCTTGGATTCAAAAAATGCAAACTTTGAGCACAAAATTCTTCCCTTCTTTTGCCTAATGTATCACACTTGCTAATTACCCAATATTGGTTAGGAAATATAGATTCTTGAATTGGAAAGGTTTTGTTTATAATGACAGCTTATTATTTTCTTTATAATTAGCGTGATGAATTTACTTATTTTTATAGATTCTTCAAAAGTTTGTAAAGCAATATTTTCCCAAGAAAATAAAAAATGCAAACCATCTGATGACAGTTTTATTGAATATTTTATTTGCAAATATTTTTCACAATACACTGATTTTTTTCTGTTGAATATTGTTTTTCTTAATAATATAATTTGTTCTCAATTTCCTGATGCACCCATTACATGCATTTTTTATTTGTAATCTGAACAAAAAAAAAGGTACAGGTGGCTTTTAATCATGTTTATTTCAGATTATAAAATTTACAAAATAAAGGATAAGCATTTAATTATAGCCATTTGTAAAGCCAAAAATGTGTGTTTTTTATCTACAGCTTCTTGGTATTATTTTGTCTTTTTCAGTTTGGAAAGTAGTTGAATATCTGACTTAGCCTTTATTAGTTGGTTAAACCAAGAAGTCCTGTATATATCAATTGCATCAGTTGACATTCATATGTCAAGCAATAGTCAAATTTCACAAATAAAATTGTTCACTCCATTTGGAAAATATTTGCCAATATATTAGTCTAAACTTAGAGATTATGACAACAAAGAAATCTGCTTAGTACTTTTTAATTGTTATTTAATCCAAATATCTTGTTTAAAATCTCTGTTTAAATGAAGATATTTTCTTCTTTCAAGGACATGTATAATGAGCCTTATAGTCCGTTGGACATGAATCCAATACTTTCACCACTGAGCTAACACTTGCTTCTCTGGGCAGTTGGCATTTGCCCAAATGGCAAATTCAGTGGAAAAGAAAGGAAGAAATAGCTCAGCTTTGGAGATCATTCACACAATGTGTACCAGCTGTAGACATAATTGTATAAATAAATAAGCATTACTTGCCTTAGCAAAATATTCCTGTCACCATTAAAACGCAGCTCAAGATCTCCTTGGGTGGCCTGTAACTAGGAAATAAGACCTATTGCAATGAAAATCCTTGGTTGATAAAGCTTTGCAAAGATACATTTGTTTTTATTGAAAGACTTAGAGAATGAATAAAGATGCAATATGTTTTTTCTGATGCGGCTGAATTCCTGACAGACAAAAACAAAACTGAAAAGAAAAAGCCTCAAACAATAAAATAAATTATAAACTTTATCAAAACAAAACACATTTATTTGGTCTGCCATTATCAATTTCAAACTTGATAAAACAATAATTAATGCATAATAAATAACAAAATTGTTAAAAGTTTAATACCAACTACAGAAAGTAGAAACAGTAATGTAGTGTAAACTAAGTCCCAGAAAAATGAATTAAACTTTTTCTAAGAAACCGGTAATTCGCCTCAGGTCATAAAGTCTAGAAAAAAATCTCTCTGAATATTATAAATCATAATTTCTCATATAGAAAAGCCCAAGAAATCCATGTTTTTCTGAAATACAAAAGCTTATGTGAATAAGTACTGCTCACTTAGAAAAATGTCTTTCTGTAATTTTCTAAAAAAACAAAAAAAAAAAACTTAATTTATCTTTGGTTCCAGTTGAGAGATTTAGTAAATAATTGAAGCAAAGATTAATTCAAAAGATATAAACAACAACAATAAGAAGAATGACAATAATAATTACCAAATCTGAAATACTTGCCAAACTGATTTTAACAATTGTCATTCAGATTGCAATTTTCTTATGCTCCTTAGATTATTAATATCAAATAAATAAAATGCAACTTTTCAAAAGTTAAATATTTGTGATAAGTGCATTTATGATAGCAGGTCAGTTTTTATGGATTTTTTGCATTAGGATTTTGACCTTAATATCAAGAGATCAAATGCTGTAAATGGACAGGGTATCTACACTTGGTGGATATGCATTGGTGTCTATTAATAGTTTTTACATATGGTTCTTAGATAAGAGATGCTTAAAAAGAAAGGCCAGTACAGAAAGAAAAAGAAAGTGTGAAAAAAGAAGATGAGAGAGGAAAAGTAATGTTAAAAGGATGATGAGAAAAGGAAAAAAAGTCACAGAAGAAAGTAGAAGAGAAGTTAGAGGTAGCAGTGAATATCATGATTAGGGTAGAGCTAACTGAAGCAAAATGATATGTGTGGAACATTTATTATGTCTGCAGTCAATAAATCTTCACCCTTGGATGCTTATTCCAAATGTAATAGAGGATGTGTAGGTTAATAGAATCAGTTTTCCCTCATGTCACTTTACCCTCTGTTTGGATTTCTATAACCTTTTATTCATTTAGTCTTTCTTCACTGACTTATACGTCTTACAATTTGTCACTTCTATTCATGTTTTTTTTTCTTTAATTTCCTTCTTTGTTCATTAATGAGATGGTTTTTCTTTCTCCTTCAGTCCTTTTCATTATTATTTTCTTTCTTTATATTTCCTTAAGGTTCTCTTTTCTTCAGAATTTTCTTTTTGAAGCCTTACTCTTTGCTCAATTTCTTAATGCAATCTGTTTAATTTCTCTGTTTTACATTATTAATTTCTCTTTTTATAATTCCTTGATTCTATTATTCTGATGTGCCTTTTGCTGAACACAATTTTCCTTTATGCTTATGAGGAGGTGCTGAAAAATTCTAGGCCCAACTAAGAAGCTCTTCCAAAAATATTTGTATGCTTTAGTCAATCAGATTTTGGTGAATTGATCAGACTGAGAACTTTTCAGCAAATATTTGTATATTTTTCCTTATTGAATCAGTAATTTATTCTTTAGTATTTTAGTCATACTCTCTCATTTGGATAAGAACTGATGTCAAAGTGAATGGACATGTTTTTTCATTGCACAAAGAAAGCAATGTTATATTTTTGAAGGGAACTCCTCATTATTTAATTATCCATTTATTCTAATGTTTTTTTTTTGTTTATGATTTTATAGTTTCTGTTATATTATTATGTATTTATAATCTTCATTTATTAAAATACATATTTGTTTATTTTTTAAGATAAGTCAAGGTAAACATAGATTTTTTTGGTCTTTAAAAAAGTGTTTTAGTCTATTATCATTAAGATTTAGTATATTAAGAACATTTAATACATTGTATTTGTTAAATTATTTATAACCCAAACTCTTGCATAGCATCTTGAATGACTGATCTGATCAACAGTTGCATAATAACAGGGTTCTTGCAGTGACATGTCACACATGGACCAGTGTCCCTGCATGCATCTCTGGTGGGCAAACCTGAGGCCACACTATGTTGCAGTCTGTGTCAGTTACTTTCTGCTCATGTTACATTTGATGACTGACTACTACTCCAAACTATACAACTATTGCCTCATTGATTCTTGCTTTCCAGTCTGATTGAAGTCCTTCTCTGTCATCTCTGTTTTAAGAACTCTGGAGACCCTTCTGACCTCTCTGCACTATCACTCTCCTACCACTCTTCAGCAAAGTCTTTGGGGCTTTAATCAATGCTGAAGTGGTTAAGCATCTTACCTCCTGTAATCTTTTCTCTGAGAAACAATATAGTTTCTGCTTTGCCTGGTCTACTGCTGATGTGCTTACAGCCATAACTGAATAAGTATACCAAACTCTTGATAATAACAGTGTAGTTCGAGCTGTGGCTCTAGATATCTCTAAGGCATTTGACAGGGTTTGGCATGCTGGTCTTCTATGTAAGCTTCAGGGCTACAGTTTTACAGGATGATTATTTGATTTAATCCAATCCATCCTATCAAATTGTGAAATGAAGGTTGTCCTGAATGGGTGCCCTTCCAGTTCCTTTCATATGAAGACTGGTGTTCCCCAAGACTCTAACCTGGGTCCTACACAGTTTCTGATCTTCATCAATGATCTTCCCAATGTCATCAGTTCTCAAGTAGGCATCTATGCAGATGACACTACCATTTACTCCTGTCTCAATAGTAAATTCAGCAATGCTGACAATGTTAACCTAGCTGTTGGTCTCAAAAAGGACCTCGAATCAGTGGTTGATTGGCGCAGGAAATGGCTTGTAAATTTTAATGCCTCCAAAACAAAACTGTCCTCATTTAACCACCATAGAGAAACTTCCCTGCCCCTTATCAGCATAGTTAATGCTTGACTCCATGAAAGTGTCTCACCATGCCTTCTTGGCCTCATGTTTTCCACTGATGAGGTTGAATTACATTGAATCAATAGCTGCATCTACTGCAAGGAAAGTTGGTTCTCTGTGTTGTGTCAGAAGGTTTTTCTTGTCTGAGTCCATCTACAAATCTACCTTTTGTCCATGCATTGATTACTGTTGCCATTTATGGTCTGGTGCTTCTGCTGTTCATCTTGAGGTTCTTGACAAAATCCAAAGACAGAACTACAATATGATCAGTCCTGAATTGGCATCTCAAATCCAGTCACTTTCCCACGAACGTGATATGGCATCCCTCTGTCTTTTCATGGCTACTGCTCTGATAAGCTACTTTCCCTGGTACTCCGACTGCATGAATTTAAGCATGCTACTAGGTTAGCATCTAGGTCCCACCCTTTTACTGTTGAAACAGTTAAATGTAACCACTTCTTCTACTCCAACAGCTTCTTCTCTTGTCAATGGAACTCCCTCCCTCTGGCTTGCTTCTCTGATAAATATAATCTTCAAAAATTTAAATGTAATGTCAATTAACATCTTTTGATGCTTTGATCCCTGTTCCTTTTTTATATCCTTTCCTCAACTCCCCCCTATACCCAGTCATTTCTCTTACTTTTTATTCTTTTGTAACCCCCCCCCCCAAACCCCCCCTTTGCATGCTAGTGGCACTCCCACCTTACTTGAAGTGAAATGCTTAAAAAGAAAATGTTGTCATGAATAATTTGACTCCATTGATAATATGGAATAATAATATTTTTCTTTTTTAAGAAACAGGACATCATTTTCAAAATTCTTTTTTTCTATTTGTTCAGTATCATTTCTTTCCCTATGAAACATTTTTAACAACCTTTACTGATAATTTTATTCATTTTTTTATTTATTGGTTGTAGTAACATAAAATTTTTTATAGATGACAACATATTTTCAAATTTATAAGAAAAGTGTTACAAGTTGTAAGATTATTTTGTTTTGTTTACTTTTTTATTATTGGTTCAGTTCAGAATAGTCAGTCTTTTCCTCTATTATTTATCTTTAAAATATTTTTAACAACAACAATAATAAAAAATGTTCTTACATATTTGATAATAATTTTATACTTTTATTATTTCCTTATTGTTTGGTTTCTAAATAATAATAATAATAATAATGTGGTACTGCTTACTCTTATATCCAGTGTAAAATATATATGTGTGTTCATGTGGGTATATTTCTATGTACATATCTCTGATGGCTGCTCCTTGTCATGGTGGAGGGGCTTGCATTGTCCAATGACTTTGAGAGCAATGTTGTCAGGAGTTCTAAAATCCTGGTGGGGCCATCCTTAGTGGCAAGGTCGATGATGAGGACCAAGACTAAGCATGACCAACCCCAACAATGGAACAAGTGGCTGATGATTACAACAGATCTCACTGGTTGAAGAGGGCTATTTATGACAGACATGGTGTCATTCAAATGAGTGGCAGTGCCATAACTGTATTCTGCATGTTTCATTCCATATGTGCCACAAAGGCATGTCATGAAATCAAGTGTGTGGGCCATCATAAATGAATTCAAGCCATAAGCACTTTCTTTTACTCTGATATTCTTTCACTTCCAACCAACACTTGCAAAGCCAAACAGCAATAAGGGATGGATAATGGGAGCCAGTTCTGGTGAAACTGGAAGCTTCTAGTCCTGAACCAGCACATTGGCAGTGAATTTAGTCATCAACACTATTATCATAAAGAAAACAATCAGCAAAGTAGAAATTAAATTCTTGGATCAATTTTTTCATTCCTATTCTTTCTTTCAGATGACACTTTTTACAAATTTTTCCTTTTCACATTTTACTTTCTTTACTTTGAAATATTATTTCACTTTGGCAGAATTTTTTTTCTTCATTCTCAAAATTTTCTATATTAATATTCTTCATTTTCCTTCCATAATTCTTTTTGTTTCTGCAAAAGATACTTTTTCTTTCATTTTCTGTAATTATGTGGTTTTATTTTATATTATTCTTTATTACCATTATTTTCATACCATTCTTTATCATGTTACTTTTTATTCCCATGTCTGTCATTTAGATCTCATTATTCAGATTATTCTGTCATTCTTTTATTTTGATTCTAGTTTTTGTTATTCCTTTTCACACATTTCACCTTTTATTATTGTTATTATTTCCTATTTCTTTAATATTTTTTAGTTCTTTCTAGTTTCATTTCCATTTTTAATTTTGCATGATTCCTCATTTGATTATTCCACCTTTTATCATTTTTTTTATTATAACCGTTTTTCTTATATATTTCACATAGCTTCTTCATTCCTTAAATCTCTCATTCTTTTGTTTCATATTTTCTTCTTTCATTCATTTGCATTTAGTTGTGATTATTGTGCCTGCTTTATAAACTAATAAATTTATATGTACCACTCTTAACAAGCAAATTGATAAGATATTAAATCAATGTTGTTAGACACAGACAATATGGGTGCTGATTTTAATATCATTTATATGAGTTCATTATAGTTTATAACTAAATGCTTTTGGCATAATTATGTTACCACACATCTTTTCATCAAGGAAAAGTGATAGCAAAAATCATTGTTCTCAAGAGTTAGCAGTTATGAAATGACTTTTATATAGATTCTATGTTTTCATTTCTCACTTTATTTGTTAACAATTTCTCTTTTTATTTTCCTTCATGAATTTTAAATGGTTTTAAAGTACTTTTCCAAAATAAAAAGAAATTTATCATTCTTTAATGAATTATAAAAGATATCAAGAAACTTTAAAAATATCTTACTGATATTTCATAAAAAAATATCAGTTATCTTTATATTCTACCTCCTGCTAAGAACCTCCTACCATTAGAATCTGACTGGGACTCGTTCCGTGATTTTCTCTGTGATGTCCTCTGGGATGTTGTCTTTATGCTCCCCATTCAAGAAATTATTTCAAAAATTGTCTCCTAGGTTAAAGCTGAATCGAACGCTTTCATCCCAAAGGGGAATATAAGGTCAAAAGTTCCTCTCCTCCCTTGGTTTCTCTGCTTTTATCTCAGCCTTGCCATTGCCCATAGGAACCACTTCTTCCACCTATATCGTACTGACATGTTCGACTGCAATAGATGTCTCTTTGCCTCTGCCCATAATGAGTGTAAGCATGTCCTCAATGAAGCTAAGACACTATTTGCTGCTTGAATGAAGGAACATATTGCATCTTGCAAATTTGGCTCCAAGGATTATTGGCGTCTATGCAAGAGCGTACTCAACAATAGCAAATCCTCTATACCTCCTTTGTTCAACCAGTTTGAGGTCCTGACCTCCTCTGCCAACAAGGCTGAATGCTTTGCTCAGAAATTTTCATTCCAGTGTACCCATACCTGATTTCCCTCTTAGAACTGAAGCCCTATTGAGCGGGTTGCATATAACCCTGTCATTGGTATTGGGATTTATCTCTAATTTAGACCCCCACCAGGCTAGTGGTGGAGATGGGATACCAGCCATTGTCTTGAAGAAATGTGTACCTGAACTGGTGCCTGCCCTCTCCAAATTGTATAACTACTGCCTCAAGGAATCTTGTTTTCCAGACTGCTGGAAGTCCTCATCAATTGTTCCTGTCTTTAAGAACTCTGGGGACCCCTCTGACCCTTATAATTACCATCCTATCAGTCTCCTACCCCTCTTTGGCAAAGTCTTTGAAGCTTTAATCAACGTCAAAGTGGTTAATCACCTTACATCCCATGATCTGCTCTCAAACAAGCAATATGGCTTCCGCTTTGTCTGATCTACAGCTGATGTGCTTGCAGCCATCACTGAAATTATCTACCGAGCTCATCAAAATAACGGAGAAGTTTGTGCTGTGGCCCTAGATATCTCCAAAGTGTTTGATAGGGTTTGGCATGCCGGCCTTCTTCGCAAGCTCCAGGGTTATGGTATTACAGGTCGATTGTTTGATTTAATACAATCATAACTGTCAAACCATGAATTGAAGGTTGTTCTCAACGGATTCTCCTCCAGTTCCTATCCCACAAATGCAGATGTTCCACAAGGCTCCATCCTAGGCCCTTCTCTGTTTCTTATCTTCATCTTCCTGACATCATAGATTCCTAAGTAGGCATCTACGTGGATGACACTACAATTTACTCCTGCCTCAAAAACAAATCTAGTGTTGCTGACAAAACTAACCTGGCCGTTCGTCTTGAAAAGGACCTCCAATTGGTTGTGAACTGGGGTAGGAATTGGCTGGTTAACTTTAACGCCTCAAAAACAAAACTGCTCTCTATTAATTACTACAGAGATCCTTCCCTGCCCCCCATTAGAATGTCTGACACTCAACTTCTCGAGAGCACTTCTCTGCAGCTGCTTGGTCTCACATTGTCTGCTGACCTAAGATGGAACAAATATATTGAGTCAATTGCTTCGTCCACCGCAAGGAAAGTTGGCTCCCTGTGCCGCGCCAGGAAATTTTTCTCCCCAGAATTGATACTTCAAATATGCAAATCAACCATTCACCCTTGCATGGAGTATTGCTGCCATATATGGTCTGTTTGCCTTGGGGTTTTTGATAAGATCCAGAGATGGATATGCAATGCAATTGGCCGTGATCTGGCATCTCGTCTGCAGTTGCTCTCTCACACCTCTCTCTGTCTTTTTTACAAATACTTTCATGGTAATTGCTTTCGCTGGTTTCCAGGCTTCATGAATTCAAGCGTTGTACAAGGCTGGCATCCCACTCTCAGCCTTTCACTGTTGAAACCATTAAATGTAGCCATTTCTTCTACTCCAATAGCTTCATATCTCGCACATCTCACCTGTGTAACTCCCTTCCCTATTCCTGTTTCCCTGATAGCTATAATCTCCAGCTATTTAAATGTAATGTCAATCGACATCTCCAGTTGCCTTGATCTATCCACTATCCTTCTCCACATCCTTTCCTCTATCACTCCTATCTGCTCTCCTATCTGTAACCCCTTGCATGCTAGTGGCTTCCAGCCTTGCTTGGTGTGAAATGCTTAAAAAAAAAATATTCACATTTTCAAAGATTAAAACTAAAATGCAATCTAATTATGCATTACACCACATTCAAGCAATGAAATAAGGTCTTTTATTTTTTACAGCAACTCTTTCAAAATTACAAATAGATTATAATTTAAATGTGAGAAAATAGGTGATATTTAGATTTGTATTATATCGTTAACTTTTTATGTGAGGTGTTTTCCTTCTCTCATTATTCTAGTTTTACATGTTACCTTAATACTCTAGTGAAATGGGTTTTATAATCAAAATATCTGTTCATATCAGAAGAAACTGGGATCTCTTAAATTTGATAATTTCATAGCAGTTTGGCTTGAAATCAATTTTATTCAAGCTTTATATTCATATACAGATATAATAGTATTTTAAACCTGACTTTGGATAATCAGATAAAATACTTAAAAAGTACAGTCAATGATAATAAATAAACATATTTGTAAAAAGAAGATCCCTATTAAATTTACTGATCTTTGCTGTAGCATTGTTTTTATCAGATTTTACTTTACAAAACAATATTTGACAAATTTAAATAATAATTCAAATGATCTTTTATTCTGAACTAAGCAATAAAATTTGAAAACAATAAAGCTAGGTGTAGATTGTTATGCCTTTTTGTTCTAATGATTGTATCTTGTTACATAATTCATTTATTCTTAAAACTGGCTTAAAAGCTGCCCTATCGGGAAGCATTTAAGATAGCTCCTGCAGAAGATTCTTGATTGGGCCTTCATCCTATTAGGTAGGGAGGAATAGAATAGGCAACAATAAACTATAGAAGAATTTAAAATTGATTGCTGCATTTAAGTATTGCATTAATATTTAAGCTTACCTTTTAAAAGTTCAACAATAATTCTTCTGCCACCACTTAAAGACAGTTTAATTTACTTTCTGTACAAACAATTATTTTTATTTTATAGGTGACTTTCACTGGATTTCATAATTAATTTTGATTATTCCCAAATTTATTTCCAAGTTATAAAAATTGTTAGTGTACAAAAAATCACCAAAAACAATCACAGTAATGAAAAATTGGGAATCCAAAATTTCAGGATTGCAGGTCTGGATCTGCCCCAAAATGTTTTTAATTTGCTCATGGAGTTGGCCTGATTCCAAAATGGTATGGTATGTTGGACTATGGCGTCTAGGAGTAAAGTTGAAAAAGTGTGACACAATGACACATTGGCACTCGCATTTATTATATAGATGTTAACATTGCTGTCTGAATCTTTTGTTTTAGTTTCTAATTCCAATGTTTTTTCCTTGCTTCTATTCTGATTTCATTCTTTATCTTGGCATCACTTATTGTTTTCAACTTCCACTTTCTCATTCTATTCTCAATATACATCAATTCTCTTCTATTCTATAAAAACGGACACTAAATCATGAGTAACATGAAAAGCATGAAACAGTTTTGTTAAACAAGGATTTTGAGAGATAAAGATAAATTCTGGTAAAAGAAAGTAAATATATGTTAACTTGACAGGTCACCAGATTGATCAAATCTGTTACTGTACTTTTGAGTCTCATCTCTTATTTCAGGTACTACATAATAAATTTAGTCTTCCTATCTTCACAGTTTTACTTCCAATTCATTTTAACCTGTCTTAAAATATATCTGAATGATAATGTATTGAAATTTCAATGATGCAGAAGCATTAAGACCTATGGAAGAAAGATTCCAAATTCATGTTTTTTTTGCTCCAGTTTTCTTTTTTATCCATTTTTTGAGATAGTAATATTTGTTAAAGTTTAAATTCCAGCCCAGTCTTTTGTGTTCACTTTCATACTAATGTCCTTGGAAAGTCATTACTATGTTATCTCCTCCCAGCTATGGATTAAAAAGCAGGGTGAACTGGGATCACTCTAGCCTTAGGTAGCAGCCAGTTTAGAAGAAGAAAAAGCCTGAATTCAAAACCAGAAAGAGAAGCAACAAACAGCTATTCCACTTTCTCAGGAAGTCAGGGAAATTCCCAGATAATGAAAAAACGGAATCTGTGGAAAGCTATCATTGCCTACATTCTGTAGAGACATGGCATAAAATAATATTCTTCGCATACAATTTTTGCATATTTATTTTATCATTACCTTTGCATATTATTTCTTCAATTTTCACCTTTCCTGAACACTAATCTCAGTTTTTAAATGTTTGCCTACCAGCTGTGTGTGTGTGTGTGTGTGTGTGTGTGTGTGTTTGTGTGAGTGTGAGTGAAAAAGAGGTTCAGGACTGAATGAAAATACTTCTCCACAGATAATGAATGACCTTTGATCCCTTAAAATGGCAAGTATGCTTATCTGTTTAATCTCTTGATCTCTCTCTCTCACTTCATTCTTTTCTTTGTATTTTGATGCCCATCACCCAAGAGATAACAAGAGGGAACAGGTAGCTTCAATGTCGTTTGCTATGGAAGTTCACTAAATTAGAGATTTCAATCTGAAAAAGCTTCAATAATTTCTATTCAAATTTTTATTGTGGGACATAAAAATAAAGTATTGTACACCATCTAGTAACTATTGTCATTTTTAAGGAAAATGTTTTTCTAATAATCAAGTTACAATTAAATTCTCTTATATTAAAATATTAACATTATATAGCCTGTATTAAAATACAATTGATTACTATGACCTATTTTAGCTGGTAACTAATTTCTTTATGAAAAAGGTAAACATAATTTAGTTAAATCATTCCAATTCCAATTTCCAACCATATTTCTATATGGTTGGAAATTGGAATGATTTAATTATATTATTCAAAGATGTACTTTAGATGTATTGCTTATATTTGAGCTTATGGGTTAATTAGGAAGATTTGTATCACTAAAACATTATTACTTCAAAGAAAAATTCTTACAATCTAAAAGTATTTTCTGACTTTAAATAACCAGAAAAAGGTTTGATAAGCCATAGAAAATATCAACCAACCAACCAACCAACCAATAGACCAACTGAATCTATGGAAGCCTTGAGTTGATATAAAATCATACAGTTGCAACTTTTACTAATCTATTCCATCCATAAAATTTCACACCAGATTTTATTTTTCAAAAAATTAATAATGTCATTTCTAACATACAACAACAAATACAAACTACAAAACTTTTACTTGGTCATTTGATACTTTCCTATGATGGATAACAAATAAATCATTGATATAAATAATAGAACCTAATCTCTAGAAAATCAAAGGGGAATCAATAAATCTGTATCAAGATATGTAGTTACTAGCTGAATTTTTAATCACAAATTATCATTATATAATGTTCAATCTGTTAAGGAGATTATTTTGAAAAAATAAATATAAATTGTATGAAATACTTTTTTCCTCATTAATGCATGTAAATAATCCATAGCATAATTAAACAGATATCGTTTGTTCTTAGACAAGAAATTATGAATAAAAAGTCTTTTTCTTTTGATTCTGCATGCTATGCTTCAAATAATGTTTTAAAAAGAAATAAATGAATTCCACTCATTTTCATAAAGGGAAATCATTCAGTTTTTGCTAACTTCAAGAGAGAATGATAGGATATTCATGAAAAAAATGTTCATACCATATTGGCTAAGAATTTAATAAAAAAGATTTCTTTAAAATGTTCCAAAAATTAGAAATAATTGAACAAAATAAACTTTTTAAACATTTCCTGTGTTAATTACCCAAAATTTGAGAAAAGTATTTATAAGTTCAAATAAATAGTAATTTTAGAATGGAGTTATTTTTTCTTTTCCAGTGAATTAATAAAAAAATTATGTTTGGAAGAGGATTTTGCCTAGAACAAAAATAGTCTACTAGAAAAGTTGAAACCTGTTTTTGCATGAAACTACAGAATGGTATAAAATATTACAATAAAGGTGTTTAATACATTTCTAAAAGTGCCTATTAATAATAAAATCATTTACTGAAAAAAAGGTAAATAAATATCTGGCAATTTTTTTTCTTTAGTTGAACTCTAACTTAAAAATATATTTTTTATTAAATACAGGCAACAAGCTGTTTTTGTTTCCAAAACTTTTATCTAGACTAAGCTATTTACTTTTTTTTGTATGCTTTATGTATGCTTCATTTCTTTTATAATTATCTTCCATTTTACATTTGCCAAACTCATTACAAGAATAATAGAAATTGGCACATAGATTCAGAAAAGTGGGATATAGATAGATTTGTACATGTGTGTATGTATGTGTACATTTGTATGCATATACATGTATATATATATAAAAATAAAACTGTAAAAGTGTTGAAGTTTCTCATAAAAATCATTGAAAATGTATCCGTCAACATAAAAGTTTATACATTAAGATAATTTAAAAAGGCGCAGTTTTGAGCACATTTTCTATGCTACTACATTAGTCAAGCTGATTTCAATACTAAGGTTATTTGGTATTTAAACATTTTTTTTAAACATTTTAAAGGAGTTTACAACCTTTTTTCTTTTTATCTTCGGTTCAATTTTGAAAATTCTAATGCAATAAAAAATTAATAACTATAAAAAATTTCTTAGTATTAATCAAAAATTTACAGAATCCTATAAAAAATATATTGGCCTTTTTTTACTTGTCATCTTTATTATTTGAGATCATGTTTTCTTTAAACTTGTGCATATACAAGAGACATTTTAAAAATAATGCCTCACTTTTAATGTCTAAAACAGATACAGGGAACACATTAAGACCATTGAACTAAACAATTTTTCAGCTACAAAATAACTATTTTTTCAAACAACCAATACCATTTTTGAACTGCTCATTATCTCATAGGTTCAAAGTTGAGCAGGGCTGAAAAGAATGAGGTTTACCGCTATTGAAATGCATTACTGACCACCTGGGCATTTATGGAAACCTGTTTGGTCCCCATAAATATTCACCAAATATCAATGAATGTCAGTGGGTGCAAGTGTTTTGCATAGAGGAATTCAATCTCCTTTTGTATACACTTTCATGACAGAGAAATTGTCAGTGCTTGAATATGCACAGTTTTAAAATATAAGAATACTGATTCTCCAAAAATTAAATAACGATGGACAAAATCATATAGTTATACATATATAATCAGACACACACACACACACACACACACACACACACACACACACACACACACACACACACACACACACACATATGTGTGTGTGTGTATGTGTGTTTGTGTGTGTGTATTGTATTTTAAACATAGTATATTAGGCCATAATTCTTTGTTTAAACATGTTCTGGTAAATTGTTAAATAGAATGAATAGAATGTATTTTGGTGAGTTTCTCCTGTGCTGAATAAATTGTTTGATGAATTTGACAAAATTATATGGTATGCCACAATTATATATAATTGGGATATATATATATATATATATATATATATATATATATATATAATATTTTTATTATAAGAGATTATAATAAAAATATTTTCCATCGCAATACAAAACCTTTCATGTTTCAATACTATGATTGTACTTCCACAGGTGATGGTAGGTAACTGGTAATAAAAATGATTTATTTAGGAAATTTAAAAACAAATTGTTATCTCTTTTCTAATAGTTAAAGAGTGGGGGCATGAGGTCAGAATTAAAAATATACTTGTGGGCATGTCTTGATTAACCAATTAAAAGTCAGATCTATGCATTGTTATTAAAAGACAATATATGTTGATATCACCTAGTTTTAAAGGAATTCTTGCTACTGCTGATATAAAATTTTTAATTGTTGGATTTTCTCTAGATGAAATAGTAATTAGCTAAAAGAAGGATTCAGTTTGACACCTATTTTGTAATGGATACTCATTCAGATTTCTGCAATTACACATGATGGTATCATTAGTGTTTGCTGCTTTAGAATGGCAATTATTACTTAGGTTTAAGTATTGATTTAAAATTTTATTATTATGTTTTTTAATATTTTCAAGATTATCTGTACAGCTATAGCTTAATTTAAGTGTATTAATATTAAAAATCTTATTAAGAGGATTATTTCTGGGGAAGTGTTTCCCAGTTAAATTGAGAAACTTCTACCCTAACTTAGTACTAACCATTTGATTAAATAGAGGTGTGTACCAAATGATTTTTCTGTTCTATTTTTTCCTACTAACACTATTATGTTTAATATATTTAATGTCAGGGCACTTATAGTCACTATTTTTTAAGGCAGTGTTGTAAAATTTACTGTTTGTAAAATACATCTTCACTGGAATAGTTTTTAATAATTCTATATTCTATGGAGGAGGGTATGTGTTTGATTGTGGATGGAGGGTGATTAGAATTTGGGTAGATATATATTGTATTTGCATTTGTTTTCATGTAGGGTTGGTATGTATTATTAACTAGGTCTAGTGTAACATCAAGGAAATCTACTTTTTTAAAATTTGTGTTGATCTTAACTTTAAGCTTTAGACTTTTAAATTACCTATATATTAACTTCCTGATTTTGTCAGTTTTAATTTTTGTAGAATTTTTCGCCACCATAAGGCCGTCATCTCTATATAAGGCTATGTTGTTAATGTTGATATCTTGGTGGGCACTAAGATTATATAAAATTAATAAACCAACAAGGTTGGAAGACTCAGCAGACTCTAATGATCTCATGGGAATATCAAATTGGTCAACCAAATTATTTTTAATCCATTGTTCTTTGTTATGGATGGGGACATATATTTTTAATTTTGAACTTATGCACCACCTTTACCTTTTGAAAAGAAGTAATGATTTGTTTTAAAATTTCCCTAATAAATTGTTTTTATCACTAGTTACCTACCATCACCTGAAGAAGTACAATCATAGTATTAAAACATGAAAGCTTTTGTGTAGTGATGTAAAATGTTTTTGTTATAATCTCTTATAATAAAAATATTATAATAATATTTTGCTCTGCCTTTTTAAAAAGTAAATGCTATGAACTGTGGATTTTTACTCTATCTGTTCTTACTCTTATTTGAACATACATATCAAGATTTTTTTTTTCATCAGTATTTATAATTTAATTTCTAACCTAATTAAATTTTTGAAGAGCAATCTGTCATTTTTTCTAATTTTTATTCATTGGTAAAATATTTGGTAGGTATGTTGTTTTAAAAACAAAACAAAAAACATTCGTATTTATTTTTATTGAGAAAAATAGAATCAGACTTCATAATACTACTGTATTATGGTTTCATTCTATTTTTCTCAATAACAGGCTTGCTTACGCCAACATCATGTTTAAACACTGGATTTCATCAATCACCAAAGTTAAGCACGTTAAGCCTGGTTAGTACCTATATGAGTGACTACTTGGAAATACTAGGTGCTGTAAGCTTGGATGGTTGATGTGTGAGTTGTGTAATGGATGACAGCTCAGAATGAGAAACTGCAGGGCTGGGTTCAAATTCAAGTCGAGTTTGTTCCATTCACTTATGCACAAATACTCTTGGGTCTTCATGAATCGAAAAGAGACATGATCACTCAAGCAGGTCATATCCACTCCTACCAATTTGTATTGGCCTAATGTGGCAGGGTAATGGCACATTCATTCCCATGAAGGCCTACATCCATTAAATGACCTTCACAGGCTAACATACAAGATGCAACAAATATGCTTATTTTGTACAATCCTATATTTTCCTATAAGTAACAATTAGGATTCTGTTAATTGTTTTAGCCTGTGGTAAGGAAGAAAAATGTAACATTAAAGATTAAAATTTTAAACATCAACTTTTAAATAGAATTCTTATTAATTCAGTAGTGCACAATGTATTATATATAGCAAAGAATAGTGATGGAAAAATTAGCATTAAAATTTTGGGAAGACAGTAGGAACAAGAAATTTTCAGCACCTCCTTATATGTATTCTTATTTTCACTAGAAAGCTTAATATCAAAGGTAAGAAGGTTGAAAAAAATGAAGTCCTCATATATTTAGATAAAAAATATTATATATATATATATATATATATATATATATATATATATGTGTGTGTGTGTGTGTATTTTGAATTTCTACTACCAAAACTTCTCTCCATTTATATTAGAATAGTAGGAAGGAGATTCTTCATGGAAAAAGTGAAAAAATTCCTGCTGACATAGGCATATGTGATACTCCCATGAGTATGTTTATAAAATATTACTTTTTGAGAATTAAAAGCAGAAACACCTGTTGTATCTCAAGTATTAATTTATGTCAGTGTTAAATCTAAACTGAATTACACAATTTATGTTTCAATAAATGTTGTGTATAATATTACTGAAATATTTTAGGAGAAATTTGTTTATAATCCTGATAAGTAAAGAATAAAGTAGATTTCAGGATTCATTAAATTTTAATCTGATGTAAAAAAAACATCAACAACTGGCATATGAGCAGTTGTATAAAAAGACTCAAAGTTAAGTGCAAGCTTTAAGTGCTGTCAATTGTATAATATATGGTAAGCATGAAAACAGATGTTTCTTACTGTGTAAAAAGAGTAGAAAGGAGGAAAAAAAAGCAAGCACAGATTTTTGTTATGCTCTCAATGTTCATGAAGTATTCCAAGATTGACAGACAATGGTAATGACTGGTGTTGGTTTTGCCATTCAGACCATTGCCAATCATGCTCAAGCTGCCTTATCAAAGATTTTGGAAAATAATTCTGGTTTTACTTGAGTTACCTTCATAAATTCTTTGTTTAAGTGCTTCTCATGTTTAAAGCACTTACTCTCTTAGAGTTTAGCAAAGGTCAGTAGTAAAAATTGATAAATAAATGAAAACAGAAATTTCTTTTGTTTTAAAATTTATTTTGTCAAAATTTTATAATTACATGTACAAATCATTTCAAATGCTTTTAAATACATAGAACAATTTATATATTTTAATATGCATATTCAAATAAACCCCATTATATATAGATATAATGACACAGTTAAATTAAAAATCAAGTGTTCAGATGTTTAACATGAATAATGTTTTGTTTCACTAATGTAGATTTTGTGCTTGCAAAATAAAATTATTTCTCTGATAATATCAGCTGATTGATAAAACATGTCAAAGAAAACAATTTCCAAGTTGTCTTATTTGCTTGCCATATCTGTGTAAATATATACAAACTCACTTAACATATCAGAGTGTCATGAAAACTGACTTTAAAAATGCTATCATTAATAGAAAGAATGTTTAGTGAAAGAATTTTTTTATATCAGAATCTATTTTTTGTTAAATAACAAAAAGAGATTTTCTTTAATTGCAAGAAAATCAGTTTTGCCTAAATTCATTTCTGAGTTGGAAGCCATGAATTATGTGGGTGGGTCCTTTCTGAATTCTCCACTAATATTGATTATTCTATTTGTTTTGGCTGTCTTAGCACAAGATTAGATTTGTAAACACTTGTAAGTTTTCTCAGTAAAACCCTTCTCTACTTTCTTTAGTTATGAGTTTCATCTTCTTTTTGCTTTACCTTTTTCCTCTCTTTGTTCTGAACCTTTTGCTTTCAATATGTCTTTTCAGTTTATTCTTATTTTTCTTTCATTTTGTGATTTCCCTTCACTTTGCTCTCTAAAACTTTCTTCTCATTTATTTACATCTTCTGAGGCAACCATTACTTTAGATCTGGCTGAAAAAATATATTTTTCTCTTATCCCATAAATAGGACTATAAACATTGAGATACTAAAAGTGTTTATAAAATTCTTATACTGTTTAAACAATTTATAATTTTAAGCAATAAACCTGTTATTGAAATTAAATTATAGAATATGTAAAAAGAGATTTTAGTCTGACATTATATTCTCTCTAAATTTACCTCTTTCCATATGACTCACAGGTACAATTACCAGGGAATCTGGAGTGCACAGTCATACTCCTAATTATCCCATTGAGTGTCAATCACTGTTTTAATCACAAGAATACTGAAGCACCTAATTATGAGATCTTTAAAACTATTTCAATCATTTACTTTCAGGAAAGTAAATATAATCCTTTTAACTTTTAGTTTACAACTTATCATATTGTAGAAAAAGTTTAAATAATAACAAACAGGCAACCAGTTATTTTTATATCAGGATCTATCTTTTTGTGCATATAAAATTTTTAAAATAAAAATGTTATCTTGCTCATTGATTTTAGTATCTAATGAGTAATACCTTGCATTCTAACTTAACTGCTTGATATAATTTCTTCAAAGTGTTAAATATTTTAAATAGATCTCTATACTGTAGCGGGGCCGATAAGGATGTCACCCCTGCAAGCTTTTGGAAGAAAGGTGTGAACAGCCAAGACAATGAGGGGACAAACAATAAACATTGATTTTATTTATACAAAATGTACAAGAGCGTACTGATGGATATATGTTTGACATCAGTCCGGTATGACTGGTTTCCTTCAGGGGAAGTTGATTTGGTTGTATCGGCGAAATGAGTGTATAGTTGATAGGCGGTGGTAGCTGGTCAACTGCCAGATGGGAGAATTGTTGGCGACAGCAGCTGGTTGATTGATGACGAATGAAGATTCGTTGGGTCGGTTAGGATGAATCCCTAAACATGGCCGAGTCAGAGTAGTGATACGACTTCCAGGGTGAATCAATCATGTAGGTGGGATCGTGCCAAAGTGTAGCACTTGACGAAGGCAGAGTCCCTAAACAGCGCCGAGTCAGAGTAGTGATATGACTTCTATGGTGGATCAACCATATAGGCGGGATTGCATCGAAGTGTAGCACTTGACAAAAGCAAAGTCCCTAAATGGGGCCGAGTCAGAGTAGGATATGACTTCCAGGGTGGATCAACCGCGGAAATGGGATCATGCCGAAGAGTATTCTCTCGACGAGGCACTGGAAGCTCACAAAGGTAGCATACTACACTTTGATCCAGGCCCCCAGGCTGAGCAGCTTGGATTTGGATGAAAAAAGGGGCAAAACAATATGTGGAACAATTTGTTCAAGTACTCCCTGGTTAGAGGAAGTAGAAAACTGTAGATATAAAATTACTCCCCATGTTGTTCGATGTTTGGGAAGCGCTGCCTAATCCAATGTTCACAATGTACGGTTTTGGAGTTAACCATATTGGCCAGTTGTCCAGTTTCTCGCATGCTACTGGACTTAAATCTGCGAGATCAGGGGTTGTGAAGGTCAAAGTCGTTTTTCTAAGGAGTGGCTAATGGCGGCCACGACAATACATCAATGAAGACTGATCACTTTTCTTCATCTACAAAAAAGAAAAGATGTATTGTTCTTTTGGTCTCATTAAGCAAGTAGGTGCTGTGTCAGTATGGTGGTGCATTGTATTAAAAGATAAAGATGTCAGCCATATGTAAGTAGGACCATGAATATAGTGACCTTAAGAAAACATCTCTGCTCTTTTTCATGAAGTAGATATCTGGTAATATTCATTATGGAAAAATGGCTGAATATAAAAATGGGTTGCATAGATAATATTATTATCCTTAGGGACTGTGAAAAATGTAAGAGAAAAGCATGTAGAAAATTAGAAAACTTTTCTAACTATGGTAAAATAAAGAAATATAGTTGAAGCAAATTGGTTTAATTTGGTGTAGGGAAAGAGGGCAGCAATTTATTACAAATATGAAATCTGGGAGTGCTCCACGGTTATGTACAGCATCCTTCCTTGAAACAAAACACTATTAATAAATGAATGAAAAAAATATCATGTGTAAATCATTAAGACGACAGAATAACTAAAACCTGGAAAGAAAAGAGGAAATGTTAAGAATTAATTGGAGATGAATCTTTTAGTAATTGATGCTAATTGGAGTACTTAAAATGTTTTATCCTTAGAAAAGATTATTTCTTTTACCTGTTTTGCAGTAAAATAATAATAATAATAATAATAATAATAATAATAATAATAATAAGCAGCAGCAGCAGTAACAACAGCTTATTTTCATGACAGAAATATCTGGTGATCGTCAGTGAGGATGAAGATCTCATATACTCTTCATTTCTTTACAGATTTCAGCCATAAACTTAGTTTTTGCTGAGATCATCAATTTTCCAATTCCTTTGCAAAGGTCTTTGGAACCATTTCCAGTGCATTAATGATTATGGACATCATCTTCATCTTCAATAATTTTGCATTTCACTAACAAATTCTTCATTTCATTCTCCTTCTGTTTCACCCTTAGATCCACTTACATGTAATTTAATAAGTTTTCCCATTTTTTGTTTGGTTTCATGATTTGAAAATTCAAATCTTCTTCCACCACTTTATTCACCTTCAACTTTTTTTAATTCTAATTTCTCTTCTCCATCTTTAATTTTCATCTTTATTAAACATTTCTTGTTATACATTTGGTTCATTCTTCTTTCCAAGTTGATAGCACCCTCGCCTATTTCTCTCTCCCTTAATTATGTAACACTTTAATTATGCAAACTTAAATTCATTTTAAAATAGAGACTTCACTAAGTAAGGCATTTGCAAAATCTCTACTAATTGAGAAACTTATGAAAATACCTGACAACCATAAAGAATAAAAATATTCAAAACTAATGTTTTTCTTTGCATCAAAAGACATCAAAAAGCAGCAGTAACAGCAGCTTATTTTCATGACAGAAATATCTGGCGATCGTCAGTGAGGATGAAGATCTCCAATACTCTTCATTTCTTTACAGACTTCAACCATAAACTTAGTTCTTGCTGAGATCATCAATTTTTCAATCTCTTTGCAAAGGTCTTTAGAACCATTGGTTGCATTTTCAACAATAATCATGTTGCATTATAATAATGTAAATATTGCACAATCACTTTTAATACCAAGAGATGTCATATAATGCAGTCAAAGAATATACTAAAGTAAAAAACATTATGATATCTGTTTATGTTTCTGAGATAAGGTATTGTAATTATTTACAATGTTCAGACTGCTGACCTCATCTTTGTTGCCATATTCACAATGTTTTGACTATTATATGCTCCGGCCTTCTTTAGGTGATTGGATTTTTGAGCCAAACCATTTATTTTATCCATTGGGCTAGATTGTTCTAGTTCCACTTGCCATGTCTCTTCCAGATATCTCAGTATCAGTTATTCACTTTAACTCATCTATCCAAGTTTTTGTTCACCTTTGGTGTAGTCAGGTATTGAATTCACAACTCTTTGGATCAAGTCACTGAATTACTTTAACTTTTATCCAACTGGGCAATGTGTCCTTGAGGACATCAGTGCATGATGATTTTCGAGACTTAAAAACCTAATTTCTCAGTAACCAATGTTTCATTGGTAAAATACAAAAAGAGTAAAATAATAATTGAATTATTCATTTTGTTTCAATTAATTTGCACAAGGGTGTCTATCTGTTGAAATGAGATATCAGCATTATTTTCATTTTTGCATAATTTAGATGAGAATTTATCCATCGCACACTATCTATCTATCTATCTATCTATCTATCTATCTATCTATCTATCTATCTATCTATCTATCAGTGCACAGCAAATTTTCAATCTATGCCTTACAATTGCTACATGAATGAAACTCAGGATTGTATCAAATAATGAGGAATAAAATGTATATTTGTGTGTATATATATATATATATATATACAATATGAGGCAAAAAAATGGACGGACCCATAGAAATTATGATGAACAAAATATAAAGCTTATTATATTTATATTTACATTTATTAACATGCTTAAACATTGTTCTGACTTTGAGAAAAGCAAAGTCACTGCTTTTCATGATCTGGGGCTGTTGAATAGAGCAATAGCTAATAAGATTAATCAAAATGAGTCATGTGTTAATCAAAAAGAGAAATCAACATGGTACATATAATAGACATAGTAGATCTGGCTGACTGCTAAAAACTTCTTGGTTTGCCAATGCAACAGTGCAAGATATTTCCAAAGAAGCTAGTTTGGCAGATTCTTCAAGAACAGTTAGATGCAGTCTTAAAACCAAAGTCATTGTTTCTAAATACATAAAAAGGATACTTTTAGTTTCTGGAAAAATTGATGAGCATGGTTGTCTTGGTGTAAAGCTTATTAACACTGGACTAAATCTGATTGGGAAGATGTTGTGTGGAGTGATGAGATCCCATTTACTCTTACATATGAAGGACAAATACATGTTTAGTGTATGCCCAGTGAAACGAATACTCCAGTGACTATCAAGGGCACTGTTAAACACAATAAAAAAATCAATGTTTGGGGTGCATTCTCAGCAGCAGAAGTTGGTAATTGTACAAAATCAAGGCAATCATGGACCAGCATCAATACCACAACATTCTTGTTAATCAAATGTGGCTTTCTGCTAAAAAACCTTTTCCCCAAGGTCAATGCTTCACATTCCAATATGATAATGATCCTAAGCATACTGCCTTAATAAAAGTTATCTAGTGAGGAAGCACAACGAGGGTAAATTGCAAATCTTCCAGTGGCCTAACCAGAGTCTTGACCTTAACTCAATTGAAAACCTCTAGGCAATAATGGACAAGCATGCCCATAATAGGAAAGTTAACACAGAAGATGAGCTTTGTTGTGAATTAAAGAAATGCTGAAAAAATCTGGCGAAGGATGTTGACTTACTAAAGAATTTAGTCTATAGCATGCCATGAAGAATTAAGGCCGTTATTAAAGCAAAAGGTTACCAAACAAAATACTAATCATTTTTTGACTTGTATAATGTGCATATGTACACTTGTATTAATACCCTGTATTAATAAAAAAAATTTAATAGTCACTTGTCTTGGTAAAAATACAAAAAATTGACTTTCTATGGGTGCAGCAATTATTGGCCTTTATTTGATGGATGGCAATCAGCTATGTGATTATATAATTGCATACAATAGAATAAGAAAATATGTAAACCTAAATTAAGGAACAAATAGATATATTTTCAGAATCTTCATTCCATGTTTAAATTCTGGGTTTCCACTGAAAGTATACATAGAGAATTCATAGAAAAATCTTCATTTCTTTTACCCTCATTTGATTCAACAGGTGATTAATTCTCAAGTTTCTTGTGCTTTGAGACTTCATTTGAAATACAGCTTAAACATTGTCAGAACTTCTGTAAATAGAGTGAGAGAGATAAGGAAGGAGAGAAAGAGAGAGAAGGAAAGAAGAGATGAAATGATAAGCAAAAGTGAAGGTAAAAGACAAAGTGTGTGAAAGACAGGAAAATGACTATGAGTGAATGATGAAGTAAAAAGATAGTGTGGAAGAGTGTCAAATATTGGTAGAGTGTTGAAGAAGGTGTGGATATTTGAGAATTTAGGGAGTGGTAAAGTGAGAGAGTGTGTTTGAGCAAAAAATGAATGAAAAATAGCTAGACTGATGTAGAAAAAGGAAACTAAGAGAGTTTTTGAGTAGGAATTAAGTGAAGAGAGAAAAAGTATTGCTGTTTCTGCAGAAGATAGGTTTACACACATTGGTAATTAGATAGGCCAAAAGAAGAGGACAACTGATATCAAAGGAAAGCAAATTTTACATTCACGAAGGAAGTGTGATTCAACAAGTGCATGAGTCTCTATTTGCAAGTGACATTTTATGATCAGGCTATGCAAATTTTATCTGTATTTGTGGCCATTTCATAGATTTACTTGCAAATTTAATTGCAGAACTATAATGTTTACTTATGTATTTCTACATTGTGTATACAGAAATTGTGTGTGTATATATATATATATATATATATATATATATATATATATATATATATATATATATATATATGTGTGTGTGTGTGTGTGTTAAGTTTTCAGTATTTATTATAAGTTTAGGTTCTTGCATAATAAACATATCAGAAAACTTCAGGGCTGATACAAAAAAGAAATGTGTAAAAATAACATATCTCCAACCAGATACTGAGATAATGTACTTTCTGAGTATTGAAGTGTCAACACTAATGGGAGTGCTCAAGAAGGTGCAGGAAGCTCAAATATACAACCCAGGACTATTCACCATATAGAAGGGTGAGCAGCATGACAGCTTTGTAAACTCTGGTTTTTATGCATTTTGTAAGGTTTCTGTTGCTACAGGCATTTTTGTGTAGTCTATGAAAGGTTTGATTAATCTTGATCTGCCTGTTGCTTATTTCTCTGTCTAGTCTGGTGTCAGAGGATACGATGCTGCTTACATAGGTGGTAAAGTTCTAGCTTTGTTGGATGTATGGAGCTAGAAGGTTGGTTTGTTTTGATGTAGGTTGCTGAAAAATGACCATATTTTTAAATGCAGAAGAGTTTAATGACCTTTGCAAAGCAGATCATTAACTGCTGGATGGCCAATTCTGTATAAGCAACCAACCACATATCTATAAACTAGAGTTATCTGACTAGCTGTACTAAAGTCCTCATGCAGACTTGAAGATAGTTTAGGTTGAACAGATTGAACAGGTTTAGTGTGTGCAATCTTGTTCTGTCATCCAACTTTTCTATAACCTGTTTCAAAATCATGCTAAAGAATACTGTAAACAATGTTGGAGTCAGCTTGCAGTTGAAAAGGATTTGGAAAAATTGCAGCTGCGTTTAACTTGCCCAGGCTATGTGTACATCTGAGAGGGGAATAATCATAGTAATAAATTTTGGTGAACAACTCAGTTATTTCAGAGCTAGACCTGCTTAACATGTCAAATGTCATGTCAGCAAAAATCATGTAAAACCCTTCGTCTTAATATTTCTTTCAGATCTGTCCTAAAACAAAGACTATGCCAGATGCACATTGGTTTGCTGCAAAATTGTATTAGCTCTCAGGAAGATTATATTCAGTGATTTGAATGTCAAGTCTATTTAGTATTAATTTAATGAGGATTTTGCCCTAATGGGAATGTACAGTGACATCCCTATAATCAGAGCAGTATAACTTAACACTTTTGTTTTTTTAAGGGGTTATGATGATTTAATCCTTGAAAAACTGGGATCCAATCACCAGAAAAGTTGGGCTATGATATTAGCAGATTGTTAGACCTATGCTATTAACATCTGCTACTTTGCAACACTTTTCATGCTTGATTGCTTCTTCCATTTCTTGTGATATTGGGTTAAGTATGATTGGATATTATGGGTAATTGCTGATTCCTGTGTTACATATTTTGTGCTGCATGGAATTGCTCAGAGCAGTAATTTAGAATGGAATCCCTCTTTGTGGAAGACCACTCTAATGTCATTGTTTTTGTATCTCAGTCACACAAAAAAATAACCTCTGAGATGCCACTGTTTAAAGTGTACATCCATATGGTCTTTAGTCCATCTTTCAGCTAATATATATATATATATATATATATATATATATATATATATATATATATATATATATATATATATATTGGTGAGGGTGGGAGAGAGGGAGTGATGGATGAACATTGACATATCTATTTACCAAAATTTCACAAACATATCTTGAAATACCAACAAGTAAATTTATTCAATAAAAATCACCACTGGCCTCCAGACAACTTCAGAATGTCCTGTAACTCTTCTGGATGGTATCCTTGTTTAATATGGTGAATGCTGCCATAATGCCATCTTTGGTGTCACAAGAAGTTTTGTTGGTTTCACTCAATTTCACCACACACACAATAATCAAGGGGTTTGTAGTTTGGGGCATTAGGTGGCCAGATGTAAGGAATGATGTGGTCACAGAAATTGTTTGACAGCCATGACTAGGTTCTCTTGCTTGTGTGGCATGGTTCAGAGTCTTGTTTCCAGACATAGGATCTTCCAACAGCCACTCTCTTGATCCAGAGCAGCACTATCTCCTCAAGGCACTTGATGTAAGACTCTGTGTTGTGTCTGAGGCACTGTGGGAAGATAAATGAAGGCATAATGCTACCATCACTAGTGATCACTCCAAACACCTTTGTAATCACCATTATTCTCATCCAGCTCTTTCTGAATCCTCTATACTGTCCTTAGATTGACACCCAAACACTCTGAAATGTTTGTATTGGAGCTTCTGGCATGAATTCCAAGAATTATAGAATGCTGTTTCCAAATTTTTGGTGGAGTAAGTTGCTTCATGGTACCCTTTCCTCACTGATGGTGCCTACTATATTGTACAGTTGACAAAATCAAAAACAAATGCACAAAATTTATAATATAAAATGGCAACAATTTACCCAATGCACTCTCTATCTCTTCATCTCTCTCTCTCTCTCTCTCTCTCTATATATATATATATATGTATGTATATATTTATGTACGTTCACTGATGTACTGATGGGATAGGTGCTTAATATTGGGTAGCATACTCTCTAGCCCAGCAAATTATGGCAGCTCAACATGGGAGTTGATTCCACAAGTGGTTGAAATACCTCTTGAGAGATGTTGGACCATGCTATCTTGATAGCAATCCATAGCTCCTGGATATTTGTGTGCACATATATCTTTCTACCAGCTGAGTTCATGATGGATGAGCAAGGTGGACACCAGAAATCTTCCAATTATGGGAAACTTAGGCTTGATGATACAATGTATTATCCTCCTGGAGAACACATTGTTGTTGTGGACCATGAATGGGTGAAAAGCAGATGCTGACATGTTTAGACAGACTAGTGGACCAAACACATGCTATGTGATCAAACTCTACACCATTATGGAACCACCATCAGCCTTGTTGACAACTGAGATCCATGGTCATATAGGGTCTTCACCTATGAACTCTGGCATCAACCCAAAACAACTGGAACTGTGACCATGACAAATGTTATCAGTTCTCCAGAATCCAATTTGTGATGTACTATCCAGTGTTGTAGAGTTAACAGGCTCACTCTGGTTGGTCCTGTGCTCCCATGTCCCATGGAAACTAATGGACCCCTGCATTTAATGTAGATTTGAGCCAATGATTCTTGTTCATTACCACAGACAATTCTAGCCCAATGCTTATGGTTATGATAAGATGTCCCTATAATTTCAGAAATGTAATGTCCCATATGTCTGGCACCCTCTCTCATGCCTCATTTGAATTCATGTTGCCTTGCCTTAAGCAGCTTAGCTGGTGTTCACACTGACTCACCTGATGTCAAAGCATAACTGAGAGAAGTCTGGGTATTTTCATGATATCAAAGAATGATTGTGCCACAAACCACAACATTTACATACTGCTACACTAGGACTTTTGGCATGCTAATGTATATTTTGGCAATAATGTATCATTTAAGCAAATTTATTGAATACCAATAACAAGGTTTATTTTAACAACTGTTTTATAACTTTCTTTTGTATTTATAGAAGATAATAGAACTCTGGTTACAGTGTACATGAAAATGGTTGGTACATATATGCTCTAATGAGTTCATTTCTACATTGTTTCCCTTTCTGTATTTTGAAATATGGTAAAAAGATGATAAAAAAATAAAAAAAATTAAATTAAAAAGGCTGGCAAAAATGTCTTAAAAATGTCACAAAAAGACAATTAAAAGTGTATTGACCAGTAAGAAAACTTTTGAAGTAACTGCAAATGGGAACAGAGAGAAAAAAATGTAGAATATTAAAGAAATTTGCTAAAAATCTAATAGTAACCAAACTATCAACTTAAATAAACATCACAAAGAGAAACATGTGAAATGGCATGAAAACTGATTTCTTGGCAATATTTTTAGTAATGAATGTATAATGACATTAGTTGAACAATATAGTTGAATCCCTTATGGGAATAACCATTATAATTGAGAAGAAAACATTGGGGAGATGGAGTTGTATTTATAGATCAAGTAAGTCCTTGAACAGTAGGTTATTTAAGTGGTACCAGGGCACCTCGAGGTGGTATAATAGTTAGCAAGCTTGTACCGCTAAAACAATTATGAATGAGTAGTGAATTCGATCCTCACTGGGTATCCCTTACTTTCAGCCTTGTGCCGCATCCAAGCTACGCTTGGAAAATCACTATTTAAGTGGTACCAAGAAGCATTGAGATATAGAATATATTCATGCAAGAAAATGTTACTTCATATTCTGTAAAGATGACTATTTTCCACCTTGCCAAAAAAAAAGTTTCAAAGCAAATTAATGGAATGTCCCTCAGCCTCTTCAGATATTAATACAGCAGAAAACTTGTGATCAATCAATAAATGAGTTGGAAAATATAGAAATGGAAAATAATATCCAAGCAATTAGGATCTGTTGCAACCAATAAAATCTATTGTTAATGTTAAGTTGAAAACAGCAGAAAAGTAAACAATATCAATGAATAAAAGAGTGATAAAAATCAAAGAATGCATGTAACATGAAATAATCATTTACTTAGACATATGGGATATTTTTAAATCAAATACATGTTTCTATAGCCTATATCATTTACATTTATTTGTGAATAAAAATTTGTATTGCACTGTTTGCATAATAGAAACTGACACCACACAAGTTAGTATCACTTTTCAAAAAATAAGGATTGATGTTACAAGCTGAACCACATGTGATATTTTGCTTATATAATTATATCTAGAAAGCATTATTCATATCAGTTGATTAATACCAATTTTACTGTGAAAAGATTGACTTGCATAATAAAATCAGATATTGACCACACTAAACTTAAGATGCTTTCAGAAATAGAACACATACCAATATTCAACTAATCATTACAAAACCTATCTTCAACGATAAACAATAACAAACTTATGATGAAATTAAGAAAGCTATTAAAAACTAAGGAATAAATTGATATTGAGTCTGAACTTTTGAAAATAGCTTACTTTCCCCCTGAATTCAATAAATTTTTCTATTTTATGAAAGAAATTTGGAATCAGAAATGTATCCCCAAAAGTGGGGTATATCACATATTAATTCATTATAGAAACAGAAAGGTAGCCCTCAAGACTCTTGCACATATAGAGGTATCTCAATTATACCATTATGATGAAAGTACTAATGAACATTATATTAACTGGACTCTCATCATTTTATGAAAGTCAATCCTCATGACCCAATTTGGTTTTCATTCGGGAAAGGCATGCAACAATGGCATCAATGCAAACAACTCCAAGAAATTGCTTACCTCTCTAGTAGGAAACAGTATATCTACTTTCTCAACCTCATGTCAGCATATGATCATATCAATGGAGACTTCCTTGATGCATAGATCTAATAGAGGAATTGTATCACTTTACAGAATTTTACATGTCTGGTGAGAACCACAATACTGAAACATTTCAAATCTCAGCAGGAATATAACAAGCAAGAAATAAGAGCCCTAGTTTCTTTAATTTCCTTCTAGACTATGCCTTGTGCATTTACAAGCACAGATGTGAATAGATAGGCACTGACAATTTAAACATTCCATACTACATTGCAAAGAATCTACCAATAGAAGACAATGATCCTGCTTTCCCTCCCAAGGCCAATGTACTAATGACATAGGTATTCATAGTTGGAATTAAAATGATCTTGAAAAGAAACTCAATATGCTCTACCAAGTATTCCAAGAAATAAAACTCAAACCTTTCCAAAACATAAACTATGATCTGAAATTGAAATGAAAGCAATGATAGCAACCTATCCTGAATCCATCGTAATAATTCAGGATGTAAACTTTTAGTAAATTATAAACACTTCAGATCTTGGATGGCTTTAGACCAATTTGATTAAATTCACCCTATTGGGCTAGGGTAGTAACATTACACATATTACACAGCATGTGCAAAATACATGGAAATAGCTAATTATTTCAGAAAATATGCATTCTATAAAAAAGTGTTTTAAATTACACTATACCATATTTTTTATTGCTATTTTGATTTGGCATCATATTCAAAATAAAATTAGAAAATATTATTATAAAATCAATAACAATAATATAGAAACAATATTTCATTAAGAAGCCATAGCTTTAAAAATATGCAACCTGATGTCACAACTTTATGAAATACCCTGTATATTTGTAATTATTTTCAAAAAGCATATAGCAAAGAGTTTTACAACTTTTCTATTATTTCTTTTTTCATTAGCTCTAGCCATATTGACAATATCAGATGCATATTATATTTCCATTTGAAATATATTTATATTTGTTATTTATTTATATTTAATTTTAATTTATTTAATTTCTTCCTATAGGGGGCCTGAGATTCCTGATCTTAGAATATGAATAAAATACCAAGAGATATAGGAAGAAAGTACTTGAGTGGCAGTAAGAAAAAGGCATTAGGAATGGCTAAGGAAACTGAAGAAGAGAAAAAAGAGGTCTTAGATTTCTTTGCAGAAATATATCAGATAAATCTGATGAAACTGATATACAAAAATTTGCAAAAAATAATGAAAAATTCAGTGTCAATGAAGACAGTGACACTGAAGATGTTTTATCACTTGAGCAAAACTGTAATGACACTTCTGGTGTTAAAAATGCCACAGTGTATCTTTCCACTTCAAACTTTACTGATGAACTTTCAGAGTTAACTGATGATCATGCATCATGGCCAAAAGTAACAAGTCCTAGTGTGAGAGTGTTGTGTAGAAAAATGACCAAACTTCTCTACACTAATTGTTGAACATAGATTTGTCTATTCACTATGAGTTGAATGTCTGCTCATACAAATAGTTGTTGCAAAGTGGGTCATAGCATGAAATCATATGCATTGATGCACTAAGCTCCTAAATGTTGAAATCATAGACCATCCATGGCTATTATTCTCAGTCTGAAGTGACAAAGTCTTTTGTTACTATTATAAAATGTTCACTTTAATACTACAGCTGCATTTGCAACTCTTCTGCTTTTAATAACTGTCCATCAAGATGAAATGTCATTGGTTATCAGATATGCAGCTGATGGTACAAAATCAAGCATCGAAGGAGTGTATAAACACTGTATTGAGTTTTTAGTATTGGAAAGAAACACTGGAAAAACTTTGTTTAATACTCTTCTGAAGGAACTTGAGGCATTAGTAGTTGCTTTTGAAAATGTCCATGGCCAAACATCAAACACCTCAGGTATACAGGCACGACTACTGCAAAGAAATTCTTGAGCATATTTCACACCCTCCACATGTCATAACTATTATCGTCTATTAAGTGACATGGCCAAAACTTGTTCAAATGCTATGACTTTCTTTGATACATTCAATGAATGTACACCATTTTTCCTCATCTACAAATAGATGTACAATTTTCAGAAGTCATGTTACTGGTTTTTCTGTAAAACCAATGTCAGAAACAAGGTGAGAATGTCAGATAGACTGTGTAAAGGCCATCAGATACCAAACCTCTGAAGTCTGTGTTGCTAATAGCTGGCTACCACTACTGATAGTCCCCTTGCCAAAAGTAATACTCATTCCTTGGGGAATGAAATGAGAAATTAAAAGTTCCTTGTGACTCTAGTATTCTAACAGTCAGGTAAATTTTGTGAACATGGAGCTTGAAAGTGAAACCATTAATGTAATGGCAACTTTGAAGGCATTTGAAAAGTTCTGCAACAGGTTAAAACATTCAGAGAAAAGGGCTTTGTGAAAGTATTGGTTGATGCCTATAATCTTGCTGAAAACCTGGATGTTGAAGTAGGCTTCAAAAGTGTGTAAGAAGAGGTGATTTTTTGACTACGAAGCAGCTCTGTCAGGCCCAAAAGTAACATTTAAAGTGTGATGATTTAATCAGGTGGTGGATAAAGCCTTGCAAGCCTCAATTTGAACAGCCAACAAAACACTATGACTTTTTTTAGAGGGAAGTTCACCTTCTACAAGGTCCTGGAGCCTCTCAAGGTAGAGGATTACAGAGTAAGAGGAACAATTTGCTTGGATTCTTGTGCAATTTTCTAGATATGCTCAAATAAACTATATGAAAATGCTGCAGATTTGGAAAGGACCTTAACTTGTTTCAAATTAGTCAGCAGAAACAGTCATAACAGTAAAAATGGCTGATATTAATGGTTTATGAGGAAATTGAAGTAATAAAACCAAGAGCTGTTACAAAATCCTGTGAAATACTAGAGTTTCTCATTTGCAACAATATATTTGTAGCATTCCCAAATCTCATTATTACCCTTAGAATTTTTCTTACCATTCCAGTGAGAGTTGCATCTGGAGAATGGTTATCTTCTAAGCTCAAACTCTTCAAAACTTTTCTAAATCAAGAACACCTAAACATTTTGTGTATCATGTTGTTGAGTTGTTGGGAGTGTTCCCGTGTGTGTGTATTCGAATAAAGACAAACACAGTTGTAGGGATAAATACTGGTATATTTGTAAGAGGTAATTAACAACAGAGTGATTAGTAATAAGGAACGCCAGTTAGTAAGTAACAATAGCAAAAGTCTACAGTCCAACGGTATGTAATGGTAACCTGATCTCGACTGCTGTCGCTGAACCTGATCCTTCACACAACACAACTACTCTCTCTAGCACTGACTTATATCGTAGAGGGATAAGTCCATTATCAGTCAGAAGGTGGGTGCGCCCCAACACATGTCAATATAGTGTGAAGTAGACATACAATATTGAGTTTAGATGAGATCCTGAGAAAAGAGCAAGAAAGATTAGCTTTTATTGTATGTAAATTCAGATCATTTGTGCATAGCTATCTCATATTATCAATAATGTCATAATATTTGCACACGTAAGATATATTTTAGCTGATATTAATAAAACACATAGTTTTAAAATACACTTTCCTTAATCCTTGGATTATTATCATAAATATAAAGATTTAGAGGCTTGCTCTATTGTATCCATTTGGGCCCCACACTTCCTACAGCCAGCCATGCTTCAGATACCTTAGTATATGGATCAGTTATAACAAATTTAGTACAAGAGAAAAGGAAATTGAACATAGGCTGCACCAGAGGTAGTTTTGCCCAACACTGCATATTGCTACAAAACCAAAACATCAACCTGAAAACTCAAGACATGCTCTTAAATAACCTTGTCAGATCAAGACTTTCATATGGATGTCATGCATAGCACCAAACCCATTCATAAATGTGTCTGTCATCTGTATACAACCATTTCTAAGATCAATGGTTAAAAAAGGCTTTGAGAAAATAAAGCCTGATAGTCTTGGCAAAGATCACCCTTCTTCAAACCTTCGTGGACTGGTGCTACAGAAGCAAAAACAATGAACTGTATCAAATAACAGAAACGACATCACATAAGTACTACCAGCAGCAGCAATAACTAAAATGGCTAGCACATGTAACTCAAAGAGAAAATATTGACATAATCAAGATATTGCCATTTTATATTACTTCAAATAAAAGGTGATTAAGGATACCCACCATCAGTACTGGAAAGAGCGATAACAGCTACCGGACTTGAAAAACTTATTTTCCTGACAAATTGTTTTAAGAGGAAGATTTTATAAAATTCATCCAGTACTGGTTTCTTGGTCAATGAATGCCAAATATTTCCTTGTGTGGAAATGACTAATACTACCACATATATATATATATATATATATATATATATAAGATTAGATGAAATGGACTCAGTCTTTTGATGTAAACCAGTTCTTTTTGAGTAAATATAATTTAATGAGTTGGATTGGTCTTGTGCAAAGTTTTTTCTTCAAGCACAGGAATTGCTTGTTAAAAGCATTATGACAAGAGGATCTGTTTGTTTAAATCACAATGTCTGGCTATAGTTGATAGAAAAACAATCAAACTAAAGAAAAATTAATAACAAAATAGCATATGATACTAAATTTGCTACAGGTGATCCATATATTGATGTATTTGAAGTAATTAAAATTTATAAATTCCACATTGACTTTTTATTATGGGTTCAGGTTATGTACCATCACTATTTTCATTCTTATCTCAGCTCATAGTTTCTCTTTTGCAAAGGTTTATTCTAAGTCCTACTTCTTGGACCACTTAGTAAAGAATGTTGATTATTTGTTCAAGATCACTCTTATCCTAATTATGAATCCCCCTCATCCTTAGTACATGGCCTTTGAAAGGAAAATAGGAATACTGTTTTCTATTTGTAGATTAATTTAGCATCCATTAAATCTTGAAAAAAATGAGTCACTAATGAAGTGTAGGCATCGGTGAAACCAGAAGATTGTTATTGTTTAACCAGTTCATTGCCACAATGAATGAATGAAAAGAAAACAGTAAATGCAAAATATGCTAAATAAAGTAATAATGTACTCATACAGTTCTTCAAAATTGTGTTCATTAATAAATATTTTGTTTTGTTACTTGCTATAAGAATCTTTAAATTTTAAAAAGACCTCATTTTTTGGTGAAATACTTCTAGATTATTTTCATATATTGAATTGATTTAGCTTTAAGAGTAAAGTGTGCATTTTTAAAGGAATTTAAGTAAGAAATTTTCTGAATTACTGTTTATATATATATATATATATATATATATATAGATATAGATAGATAGATAGATAGGTACACACATGCATTAATGTCTATATCCAAACTTTTATATTTATGCATGAAAATATGACAAACACATATATTTATCCCCTAGCTTATACATATGAGACCAAATCAATAGAGGCTTGCAACCTGATACATGGTTATAAACAGAATTTTATCTGAAATTTTCACCATGATATAATGTAATATTAATATCTACTGAATTAAGTGCATTGACAAAGAATGATATTGTGTTGAAAAATAAATATTCATTGTGTAAATTAAATTCTTTTTCACTTGCTGATATACCTATGTGTCCATGTGTGTATATATCTTTGAGTTTCTAATTATCAATTTCCAAACATTTCTTTTTCTCATGGGTATGCATATATACAGACAATGTTAAAAACTGATGAATATAAAAACACAGTTATATCCACTTAAAGATATCTATACGTTTGCATTATTTGAATAGCTAAGTTCATGTTTCATAGTTTTTCATTTGGTTGTTCATGAAAGCCCACTAATGAGGGCATCTGCAGAAGAAAGTTATCAAACCAATAAGTCATGAGTTCATGAAAAGAGTATTAAACAAATTTACAAGTATTTCCTATCTTATCTCATTAGTTGTGTAAATCTTGTTGCCAGTGGCTTCTCCATCATTTATTTCTACACAAGCAAAGCCTTTTGCTACATAATTCATGAACACTTCTAGAATAGGACAATTATTGGCTACAAATCTTAGAAACCTTCAGAAAAAGAAAAACAAAAACAGATTGTTATGAAGAAGGTCCACAAAGAAAATAACCTATACATTAATGGGGTTTTGTCCATTTGTATCATTTAAACTGTTATATTAGAGATCCTTTCAGATCTTTACAGCATGATTTTTTTGTTGAGCTTGTGAACAAAGCCATGTGATTTGCACAAGACTGTAAGCTACTAGATCTTAGGATTGACCCCCTTCGTATTTACTTCATGTGTTCATTATCACAAAATGGGTTCATATCCCATATTGAGATCTTCTCTGCTGAATTGAGGAAACATTATTCAAAAGTAATAGATTGTGATCTTACTTTAAGTTTTTTCAGCTGAATAAGTTTTAAAAACAACATGCCAAAAGACTGGAAGTAAAATAATAGTCTGATTTGAATCTGGATAGATAAAAAGGCTGGTTGATTGAGTATATAATTTTCTGACCTGAACAATTTAGATTAAGATCATAATCTTTTACCTTTGAATAATGTCTCTCCAGTTGAGCATGGAAGATCCCAGTGTGGGATGTGAACCTATTTTATTTCAAAGTTTTTTAAACTAGTCAATTACTCCTGATATAAATAGTTTTCCCAATAAATTTTCACAAGTAGTCAATATCAAAAGAATAAAATGAAAAATAATATTTTTAGAAAAACATTGTTTCTGTCTACAAATATTTTTTTTTTTTGCAGCAGCAGCATGGGTTTTTTAAAAATTTTGTTAGTTCTGATCACAGGCATCACCAAAGATAGAAGCTTTTTATAAAACAAAATTTTATGTTTACAAATCTAAAATAACATATAGAGGAAATGATACTGATGTATAAACTTATCTGAGTGGTTTCAATGAGAAAATTTTTAATTGGTTTAATGTACAGCAAGAGTATAAACCTTGTTTTATTGAATGTAAATTGACAAGTTCATCTAGTAGGTAAATGGGCAGGTAATATTGGGATATGAAATGGATTGTTTAAAACCCTTAATGTATTTGAACAATGAGTCATTAAGAAGGTCAATTTATTAAATGTTTTAGAAGCTGCTAGAAAAATCATTTTTTCAAATTAAAATATTTTTCCTTTTCAGAATACATTTGGAAACTTTTTGGTTAAGGATTGCATAGAAATTAGAAATTATTATCTTTCCAATGTGGTATGTCATTACACTCAAGAAAGGCTTTTTAGAGATGTATTACATTCATAAACAGATAAAATTATGTAATTTGCAATATTTTTTAATATTACCATAAATGGTCCATTAATGATTTTTTCCAATAAAATTTCATCAGTACAAGTTTTTTTTATTCATCTCATTGTATTTAAAATATTTAAAATATTTTGATTTTAATTTTAATTTTTTTAGCATTTGATTAAGTGAATCTATATAGAAAAGAAAAGTTAATGACACTGTATTTAAGCTTTTAAAATTTTGTGTAAATTTTATTGTTTCATACACACGCACAGATTAAAACATATATACCTATAATATTGGATGCTATCATGTAGCATATACATTATTATGTAAGGCATCAGTTTGGGTTTAGAATCCATTTGTAAACAGATGTTTACATCAAACTTTAAATTATAATACAATTGACAAAACTTCTAAATAATGCAGTTATTCTAATTGGTGTAATTAATTATTAATTTATAATATCATAATTAATAAGTGATATGTTATTTAAGCTCTAAAGATAATATAAAATAAATATGCAGAAAAGTAATTATTAATAATTTACAGGTTTTAATTACTTTGAATCAAGATATAAGTTTTTGGTAATGTAATAATTACTTTTTGTTTGTTTATTTCTGTAGGCTCCATGTGGAGGATAAAGAGAGCCACATCCACAGTCATCTGCAGTTTCAATTGTAAGTGAACTTTTATAAAGACCAGGTTGCTAACCTTATATCTGACCTGATGATCTACTTTATAGATGTTTTCAAATGCACTACTGTTAACCTATAGCTAGGGAGAAGATAAACTGACTCAACTAGAATTTGAACTTGATCTGCTGATTCTTTTTTATTCTTTTTATATTGCCATTGTTAAGTGACCTAACACATCTCTTTGATAATTCATTAGTTGAATAAAATTTATATTTATAATGTATTACATTTGTAATAAAATTTGTTGAATAAAATTACACTAGTTTTGAATTCTGAACTTCTTGTAGTTTTCTTATTTATTTAAGAGCTTACAATAGTTTTATGAATAATTTATAATTTTCTTTATGAGGTGAGGCTTACTGTTCTGGTAATTAGGAAATATTTGTTTATTTATTGTTTAACTTTACAATGATGTAAATGTAATTATTTCATTAGATTCTTGCAAATTTTATGAATCTGACAATAATCATTTTTTTGTATTTTCATAATGTTATATATTCCAATCAAATTGGTGTATTTACATGTCATGTTTATACAATGTTACAAATGATTTCTGTATTGAACAAGTTGTACATGCAGTCCAGTAAATTTATTCTTGGATCCACATCTGAACACAAGCATTCCATGAGATATCTAAGGATGAATAAAATGAAATCTAAATTTATAAGTGTTCATTTTTATTTCTAATATAAAAGTTTGATTTTGTTTTGAAGAAAAAAGATAAAATTAAATAAACTGTGTGAAGCTTATTAAAATTCAAAGTGTGGAGTGAATAGCCAATGTCAAATGTAAAATAAAGAATAGAAATGTCCAACAAACAGAATTAACAAAGTTTGCAATAAAAAGAAAAAGGAACAGGGCAAAAATGAAATAATATCAAGCAAGTAAGCAAACAATATATGCAGAGCAAATTAACATTGAGCAGGCCAAAAGTTTGCAAATTAAGAATAGATGTTGACGCACAAAAACAAGTTCAGGCAAGCGAACATAGCATTTTGTCTTCTAGACAAGGCAGATCTTGATTGAGTCATATCAAACTACAAACTGGCCTATTTTATTGGCTAAGAAAAATATGCCAGCATGCATTTGTGAACTTCTGCTTCTAAAAGGGGAGGGGCAAGTGTTCTGCAGTCATTTCCATTATAGATATTGTAATGAATGAATGGGTCATGATTCAGATTAACTTGGACTAGGATAGCCTTACCAGCCTTATCCCACTTCCCCTTTGGCATTGTGCTATAATTGCTGTAAACTCAGTAATAAATAATCATTCCCATTATGGATTGAAATCAAAACAAGGTTTTTGTACAAAGTGTTTATAATAAAATTAGTATATTCAATATATGTTGATTGTAAATTATGATAGTTCCTTTAATGTGTGTAACAAAGGTTAGTTTAATTAAAAAAAATATATTCGTGTATGCAAACAATACATGGGATAGCAAAATTGCTATTCTTTTAAGTGCTTCAAATAGACTGAAATAATAATAATACATACATATGATTTTTTTAATGAAACAGTAGATGGAAAGTAAGAATTTATATATAAAAGCTGTAAATATCTATGTTGGACAATCATAGAACAAAAGTTGTTATACCATTATTTAATTGGTGTCAGAATTATTTGCTCCTACTGAATATTTGTATATTTTCTAACAAAATGCAAATATTTCTAAGTACTTACTAAATTTGCCATAGATAGTTTATTCCGTGTTTAGTTTTGAATAATTTGTGAATTTCTTAGAAGTTCTGATCCATTATATTCATAGTTATAGATTTTTCTAAAAGTTCATAGAGTCTGAAATTATTCACACTCTTATGGAAAATTCTGAAATAATATTTCTGTGTTGCAATTGCAATGTTTTTTCTTAATTTGACATTTAATACAAGCACCCTTTGAAAATAAAATAGTATTGACCTGATTCTATAGCATTTTAGAATGACAATGATCACACTGTACAAATTGTTACAAAATATTTAGATGACAGCAAAATTAAGGTATTGGCAAACACCATATAGTCTTGACCTAAACTCCATTGATGGCCTTATTTGAAGAAAAAAGTAAGAGCCAGAAATCCTTTGAATTTAGGGTAAGTAGAAGACATTGGCAAAGAAGAGTGGAGCAAAATATCTGTCAGTGTGTGCAGTGATCTTGTAAGGAACTATAAAAAATTATTAAAGATTAATTAATTATGAATATACATTATACAATTGATTATTGAGGTAAGAGAGCCAATAATTTTGTCCTATAGTAAATTTTTACTTGATATTTTTAATATTATGGTTTAACATTAAAATAAAAATTTGCTGTAATCATATCTGCACATTCTTTTTAATCCATTATTTCATTTTATTTTATTACTATGAAAAATCAAAGACCAAACTTTAGGTAAAGTAAAAAACTAACTTCTTAAAATTTTCTATATTAGATAAAAAAAAACTTTGTTCTATGAACATGTCTATAAAATATTATAATTTTTTAAGCAATGGCAAAAAGATACTTTTTTTTTCATTCTGAAAATATAAAAACTAACATTTATAAGGGATCAAACTATAAACCTGTTGACAAATTAATTAAGCCAGCATTCATTAAATAAAAGATCAATTTTTTAATCCCTTTCTTGTTATTATGTCACTTCTTTTCATCAAAATTTTGATATTTGCACCTTTCATATTTATTATCTGCCAAATTATTCAAAGGAAGATTGGATATAGTTGAAGAGTGGCTTTTATTCAAAGCACCACGAGTATAAGAAGCAATTTCTTCCAAATCAGCATTCTAATTAGTAAAAGTAATTTCTTTATGATACTAAACTTGGATTCATTTGTTATTAACATTTTACTTGACATTATTGCTATATTGTGATTCTCTAATATTTTTATATATTTTTTTTAAATTATTATAATTATCACTATAAATGGGATTTTAATTACTACTACTAATATTGGTCTTTTACACAAAATGAAGGTTTAAATTTGGCTGATCAACTTTTAAGTTTTTCCTGATTGCTTTTATGATGTAAATAAGAAGGTTATTCTTTGTTTAAATTGTAAGTTTTAAACCTCACTGTACATGTGTTTATGTATCAGACATTGGGATGTATTGGGTTGGAAAAAGAGTTTGTAGAGTTTTTCAGTAGGTTGCATTTGAACACAGGATTTAATTTCGCACATGACTGAGAATTATCACATATATACATATTCTGAATATTCTTTCAATACAATTCATGTGTATTGTGCATTTAAAATGTTTGTTTGTAAAAGTGAAAATGCAGGTAAATGAAAACCATTTTTGGCATTTGATGCTCTTTAATTTATTGAAAAAGTTAAAGCACTCTGCATGATATGTACATTTATGGAGAGGGTGAGAGTCCAGTTTGTAAGTGATTTGTTGAAGTGGAAATTTTGATCTGGGAGATCAAGAATGTTTTGGCAGGCTTGCAGTTATTGATGATGACTAAATCTTAATTGAAAATAATCCATGGGACATCATGGCAATAATCCACATATTTCATATGAGCATTGTAAAACATTTAAAAACACCTGGTTTCATGAATCACATATGTTTGGGTGGCTCATGATTTAATGGAAAAATATTTTGTTTTAACACAACAAAAATAACCCATTTTTGGAAAAAATGAGCACTGGCGACAAGACAACACTAAACCCCATGTCACTTTGCAGAGCTGAGAGAATTTTGTACAGCTTGTCCTTCTCTTACTGTACTCATCTGAACTTACACATTTGGATTACCATTTATTTTAATCCCTACAAAATTCTCTTAAAGGGAAAAACTTCAATAATTTGGAAGCCTATAAAACAGGCATGTCAAACTCAGGGCATATGGATGGCCACATCAGCCATATCTGCAGCCTCAAGGGCTGCACCAGCTTACAGTCTTACATTAATCACAGCTAGTGTTAAGTAAACTTTAAATATAAAATGCTTACAAGGTAGTACAATTTAATCATTTTTATCTTGTCCTGATGATTGACATCGCTTTAGAAAAACTATTCTCAATATATCAGTTTGGAATGTCTGTGTAGGTCCCACTTTGATCAAAGATGACAAATCTTCATCAGTTAATCTGGTTCTGTGAGACGTTTTTGTAGCCTTCATAAATGAAAATAACTGCTGACAGACATTTGTGGAACCGAACATCACCATAATCTTTGTGGCAAACTTTCTGAAGTTCTTAAATATCTGAGGAAGGTATGAAAAAAATCTAGATACCCCTACTTCTAGGTCCTTTCCCTTGAGTGTTGAGTCAGTCTGCATTTTCAGTAATTCCATCTGTACACTTTCCTCTGTCTGAGCAACATTAAAAGTGAATGGGGCTGAGAATAATGTAAACTGATCTTCACAAGATGAAAAATCACAGAATCCTTGCTGAAATTCCTTTGACAGCAATTCCAGGTAATTGTCATACTTAGCAAAGATAAATACAAACTCAGTATTGACAGTTTTTTCAACTCCTTGCACATAGGAAGTTTTCGTGTGACAACAAATAAAGCTAATAATAAAGCTAATTTTGCAATGAAACATTCGATATCATCATATAACTGAGTGATGAGCTTATCTTTACCTTGTAATTTCAAGTTAAGGTCACTTAATTGGGTAGTAATATCCACTAAAAAAGCTAGATCTTGGAACCAGCTTTCAATTCATCTGTGCTTTGATCCTTCATCTCAACAAACATAACAATTTTGTGTTGTAATAAAAAAATCTTTTCAGTACCTTGTGACATGAAAGCTACCGAACTTCTGTGTAGAATGGAACATTTGTGAACTTCACGTCTTTCAATAACAGGCTAAACTGACAGTGATGCAGAGCACAGACTCTGATATAGTTCACTGTTTTTATGACAAAACCAACACATGATCGAATTTTAAAATCTTAGAACATAAATTTTGTTGATGAATTATACAGTGAAAATGTTTGAATGTTGAATCTGGATATATGTTTTCTATTTTTGTATCTAGTTTGATAGTTTGTTTCATAATATCTTTTCACATTATATTCTTTTGGTGTTGCAATGCAGTGGTTGCAAATCAAACAGTTTATCTTTCCATTAACAGTGGTACAAAAGTACTGTAATTCCCACATTTCTTGAAACACACGTCCTTCTTCAGATAATTTTCTTTTTTTACGAGATAGCATAGAATTTGACATTTTTAAGGCAAAATATTACAAAATTATGAATGTTTTCACTTTACATTTAATCTTATTTAGTTATCAAGCATGATCATATGATTACCCAGAAGTTAAAAATAGTTGCTGACATTTGAAAACAAAAAGCCACTGAGATAAAATAAACAATCTAATCATACCAATTGAAAAAAAATCTCACTGTTTTTAATAATTTCCATTACCAATATAGGCAAAATTCTCGATATACCACATCTATAGAAAACTTTATGAGGGCTACCTAGATGCATATAAAAGCCACATATGGCCCATGGAGTGCCACTTTAACACACTTGATATAAAAATCACTTTGACCAGTTCATCACCCAGAAAGATGCAAAGTTCTAGGAAGATAGAATCCTGAAGCTGCCTCAAAGATGGTAAAAGGTAGAACTCTTTTAAAAATATCATTACAAAGTGTTGTTCATGTGAGCATCAAAACTCTAAACATGAGAATCCCTTATTTTTCATTTTTGACAAATCTAAACATGTATTTGTTGTTTCCTCTTTGGAGGTGAAATTCTCAAAAAATTAAAGAGATGGTTTAACCAAAACATTCTTTAATGTAGGATTATGTTTTATATAGATATATATATTACCTTTCCACCAGATTGCACTAGATTAAAGTAAAAGAAATTAAATAATATAAAACCTAAATACATTGCATAATATTATAGCACTAATAAATTAAACACTTTAAATTTTTCTATGTGCCACTGATCAGGAAGTATTCATATTTTCATGAAAGTTAATTTCTTTAAAATATCTGACCATTGTGAGCTTTTCCTGATCTTGTTTCCATTCCCCAATCTCCATTCTGCCAATCTTGGATTATATTCATTTTATGACATAGAAAAATGACCTTCATGCAGTATCAGTCTTCACCAGGCTGTCAGTTCATGCATAATTCAGTTCTTGATAATCTGTCAGTTCAAGGTAGAATTATGTCAACTGTTCTTATGACATTCAACAAGAACGGTGTCTTTGTCAGCAAATGAAACAACTGAATTTAATCAGCATTATGGATTAAGTCTCTGCATCACATAATGTTTAAGCTTTTAAATAACAATGAAAGAAGTTTTCAAAAGAAGACATACATTTCCATTACTGATATTGTGTTGATCCCTAGTAGCCAAACACTAGAGAATTTACAAAAATTAAAACAGTTCAAAATTTTAATTTTATTTAAGTAGAGGTTTAATAGAACAGGAAAAAAATATACCAAGTACCAATAACTTATTCTTTACATACTAAATTTTCCATCTCTGTATATTTTGTCCTTTTAGCTTTATGAGTTTTAGTAAGAAAACAAACAGTTGGTACAGCATAAATAAATATTCAATTTTGAAGAAATAGGTTTGATGTCGCTTTCAGCCTCTTGTTATACAAGCAAAGAGTCTGTGAAGACTGGGGAAAACACCTCACTGATTACTCCTCCAGCAACTACAGGAGTAATAGGAAGATAAGGGAAAGCGACGGTAGGTAACAAAAATAAAAATACTTTGGAAACAACAGCAACTTGAGGAACAAAAATGCCCATCTGACAGACTTAACAAGACACCATATCTTGCCAACTACTGACTGCTGATTTTCCCCTTGCTTTTATTGGCATGAGGCATCTTACAAACACCCAGATCTTGACCAGTTGCAGAGAGGCCTGTATCTAGACATACCAAACTGTCCTGCTGTTAAAAGGAAAAAAAACAGATGTAATTAGTTTTGAAAAATATCCACATCCGAGAAATTTTTTGCATCTGTACTGATACATGTTTGCCACACAACAACAGCTTAAATTTTGAATAACAAGCTTGAAAGACAGAAAATTGAAAAAAATACAAGCAGGAAATTGCTGATACCTACTGAAGAGTGAACAGACAGGTACACCTAGAAACTCCAGAGTCAGGATGCCAAAGTTAGCATCAATCAGCTAAGTGACAAAATTTTACTCATATTAATCATATATATATATATATATATATATATATATATATATATATATATATATATATATATATAAATATAAAGAGAGAAAAGTAGGAGGTGATAAATGTCATGAGGTTGCATTGTTCTCAGTCAAATTGATATAACAAAAAATATGAAATAAAAAGACAAATATAGAACTCCAAATATTTTTCCTTAGCCTTTTTCATATACATATTTAGTAATATATAGATTATAACAAGAATTTGATGCAAAGGTGAGATGTAATAAAATGAGCAAATTTGATTTTGGTTTTTCACATATAGTACATTAGATTTTCCAACAGCATAAAATTAAGCATCAACATTTAATTATACACATGAAAGAATACGATACATATGTTTTATTACGCTTTAAAATGAACAAATTAACAAAAAAGAATCCATAGTTAAAGTAAAAACTGCATAAAATAAGAAGAAAATGAGAATAAAAGAAAAATAATATAAGAATCAGAATAAAGTGCTTGTTTACTCTAACTGTCCTATACATGCTTACTAAATGTATGGGAAAATATGCTAATGCATGCCTACTCACAGTATGGGACAATCTGCTAGTGCATACTTACTCACAGTATGGGACAATCTGCTAGTGCATACTTACTCGCTGTATGGGAAAATTTGCTAGTGCATGCCTACTCATAGTATGGGACAATTTGCTAGTGCATGCCAACTCACTGTAGGGACAATTTGCTAGTGCATACTTACTCACTGTATGGGACAATTTGCTAGTGCATGCCTACGCACAGTATGGGACAATTTGCTTGTGCATGCCTACTCACTGTATGGGACAATTTGATAGTGCATGCCTACTCACTGTATGGGACAATTTGCTAGTGCATACTTACTCACTGTATGAGAAAAATATGCTAGTGCGTGCCTACTCACAGTACGGGACGATCTGCTAGTGCATGCCTACTCACTGTATATGACAATTTGCTAGTGCATACCTACTCACATTATGGGAAAATTTGCGAGTGCATGCCTACTCACAGTGTGGGACAATTAGCTAGTGCATGCCTACTCACTGTATAGGACAATTTGCTAGTGCATGCCTACTCACTGTAGGGACAATTTGCTAGTGCATACTAACTCACTGTATGGGACAAATTGTTAGTGTATGCTTACTCACATTATGGGACAATTTGCTTGTGCATACTTACTCACTGTATAGGACAATATGCTAGTGCATGCTTACTCACTGTATGGGACAATTTGCTAGTGCATGCCTACTCACATTATGGGACAATATGCTAGTGCATACTGACTCACTGTATGGGACAATATGCTACTGCATGCCTACTCACTGTATGGGACAATCTGCTAGTGCATGCCTACTCACTGTATGGGACAATTTGCTAGTGCATACTTACTCACTTTATGAGACAATATGCCAGTGCGTGCCTACTCACAGTACGGGACGATCTGCTAGTGTATGCCTACACACTGTATGGGACAAACTGCTAGTGCATGCCTACTCACTGTATTGGGACAATCTGCTAGTGCATGCCTACTCACTGTATGGGAAAATTTGCTAGTGCATACTTACTCACTGTATGAGACAATATGCTAGTGCGTGCCTACTCACAGTACGGGACGATCTGCTAGTGCATGGCTACACACTGTATGGGACAATTTGCTAGTGCATGCCTACTCACAGTATGGGACAATTTGCTAGTGCATGCCTACTCACAGTATGGGACAATTAGGTAGTGCAAACTTACTCACTGTATGGGATAATATGTTAGTGCATGCCGACTCACTGTATGGGACAATTTGCCCGTGCATGCCTACTCACTGTATGGGACAATCTGCTAGTGCATGCCTACTCAATGTATGGGACAATTTGCTAGTGCATACTTACTCACTTTATGAGACAATATGCCAGTGCGTGCCTACTCACAGTAATGGGACGATCTGCTAGTGCATGCCTACACTGTATGGGACAATTTGCTGGCCATGCCTACTCACATTATGGGACAATTTGCTAGTGCATGCCTACTCACTGTATGGGAAAATCTGCTAGTGCATGCCTACTCAGTGTGTGGGACAATTTGCTAGTGCATGCCTACTCACAGTGTGGGACAACATGCTAGTGCATGCCTACTCACTGTATGGGACAATCTGCTCGTGCAGGCCTACTCACTGTATGGGACAAATTGCTAGTGCATGCCTACTCACTGTATTGGGACAATCTGCTAATGCATGCCTACTCACTGTATGGTAAAATTTGCTAGTGCATACTTACTCACTGTATGAGACAATATGCTAGTGCGTGCCTACTCACAGTACGGGACGATCTGCTAGTGCATGCCTACACACTGTATGGGACAATTTGCTAGTGCATGCCTACTCACATTATGGGACAATTTGCTAGTGCATGCCTACTCACTGTTTGGGAAAATCTGCTAGTGCATGCCTACTCAGTGTATGGGACAATTTGATAGTGCATGCCTACTCACAGTATGGGACAATTTGCTAGTGCATGCCTACTCACAGTATGGGACAATTAGGTAGTGCAAACTTACTCACTGTATGGGATAATATGTTAGTGCATGCCGACTCACTGTATGGGACAATTTGCTCGTGCAGGCCTATTCACTGTAAGTGACAATTTGCTAGTGCATGCCTACTCACAGTACGGGACAATCTGCTAGTGCATGCCTACTCACCGTATGGGACAATTTGCTAGTGCATGCCTACTCACTGCATGGGAAAATCTGTTAGTGCATGCCTACTCACTGTATAGGACAATCTGCTAGTGCATGCCTACTCACTGTATGGGACAATTTGCTAGTGCATACTTACTCACTTTATGAGACAATATGCCAGTGCGTGCCTACTCACAGTACGGGACGATCTGCTAGTGCATGCCTACACACTGTATGGGACAATTTGCTATTGCATGCCTACTGACATTATGGGACAATTTGCTAGTGCATGCCTACTCACTGTATGGGACAATTAGGTGCTTACTCACTGGGATAATGGGATAATATGTTAGTGCATGCTACTCACTGTATGGGACAATTTGCTGGTGCATGCCTACTCACAGTGTGGGACAACATGCTAGTGCATGCCTACTCACTGTATGGGACAATCTGCTAGTGCATACCTACTCACTTTATGGGACAATTTGCTGTGCATACCTGCATTGGGACAATTTGCTAGTGCATGCCTACTCACTGTATGGGACAAACTGCTAGTGCATGCCTACTCACTGTATGGGACAATTTGCTAGTGCATGCCTACTCACTGTATGGGAAAATCTGCTAGTGCATGCCTACTCACTGTATGGGACAATCTGCTAGTGCATGCCTCACTGTATGGGACAATCACATGCCTACTCACTGGGAAAATTTGCTAGTGCATGCCTGTCTCACTGTGCATTTCTCACTGTATGGGACAATATGCTAGTGCATGCCTACTCACAATATTGGGACAATCTGCTAGTGCATGCCTACTCACTGTATGGGAAAATTTGCTGAGTGCATGCCTGTATCACATTATGGGACAATTTGCTAGTGCATGCCTACTCACATTATGGGACAATTTGCTGAGTGCATGCCTACTCACTGTTGGGATAATCTGCTAGTGCATGCCTACTCAGTGTATGGGACAATTTGATGGTGCATGCCTACTCACAGTATGGGACAATTTGCTAGTGCATGCCTACTCACAGTATGGGACAATCTGCTTGTGCATGCCTACTCACTCTATGGGACAATTAGGTAGTGCATACTTACTCACTGTATGGGACAATCTGCGAGTGCATGCCTACTCACTGTATGGGAGAAATTGCTAGTGCATGCCTACTCACTGTATGGGACAATTTGCTCATGCAGGCCTATTCACTGTAAGTGACAATTTGCTAGTGCATGCCTACTCACATTATGGGACAATTTGCGAGTGCATGCCTACTCACAGTACGGGACAATCTGCTAGTGCGTGCCTACTCACTGTATGGGACAATTTGCTAGTGCATGCCTACTCATTGTATGGGACAATCTGCTAGTGCATGCCTACTCATTGTATGGGACAATCTGCTAGTGCATGCCTACTCACTGTATGGGACAAATTGCTAGTGCCTGCCTACTCACATTATGGGACAATTTTCTAATGCATGACAGTATGGGGCAATTAAGTAGTGCATACTTACTCACTGTATGGGATAATATGCTAGTGCATGCCTACTCTCATTATGGGACAATTTGCTAGTGCATGCCGACTCACAGTGTCAGACAACATGCTAGGGCATGCCTACTCATATTATGGGACAATTTGCTAGTATATACTTACTCACTGTATGGGACAATATGCTCGTGCATGCCCACTCACATTATGGGGCAATTTGCTAGTGCATGCCTACTCACTGTATGGTACAATAGTGCATGCCTACTCACTGTATGGGACATGCCATGCCTACTCACTGTATGGGACAATTTGCTAGCAGGCTTTCTCACTCCTATGGGACAATTTGCTAGTGCATGCTTACTCACTGTATGGGGACAATTTGCTAGTGCATGCCTACTCACAATTTGCTAGTGCAGGCCTACTCATTGTGCAGGACAATCTGCTGGTGCATGCCTACCACTTGTATGGGACAATCTGCTAGTGCATGCCTACTCACTGTATGGGACAAATTGCTGGTGCCTGCCTACTCACATTATGGGACAATTTTCTAATGCATGACAGTATAGGGCAAGTTAAAAGTGCATACTTACTCACTGTATGGGACAATATGCTAGTGCATGCCTACTCACTGTATGGGACAATTTGCTATGTGTCAGACAACTGTGGCATGCCAGTATATTATGGACAATTTGCTGCATATACCTACTCACTGTATGGGACAATATGCTGCTACAATTACTCACATTGCTGGTGCATGCCTACTCACTATATGGGACAATCTGCTAGTGCATGCCTACTCACTGCATGGGATAATATGCTAGTGCATGCCTACTCACTGTATGGGATAATATGCTAGTGCATGCCTACTCACTGTATGGGACAATCTGCTAGTGCATGCCTACTCAGTGTATGGGACAATCTGCTTGTGCATGCCTACTCACTGTATGGGACAATCTGCTAGTGCATGCCTACTCACTGTATGGGACATTTTGCTAGTGCATGCCTACTCACATTATGGGACCATTAAATAGTGCAAGCCTACTCACTGTATGGGACAATTTGCTAATGCATGCCTATTCACATTATGGGACAATTTGCTAGTGCATGCCTACTCACAGTACGGGACAATCTGCTAGTGCGTGCCTACTCACTGTATGGGATTATTTGCTAGTGCATGCCTACTCACTGTATGGGACATTTTGCTAGTGCATGCCTACTCACATTATGGGACCATTAGATAGTGAATGCCTACTCACTTTATGGGACCATTAAATAGTGCAAGCCTACTCACTGTATGGGACAATTTGCTAATGCATGTCTACTAACTTTATGGGACCATTAGATAGTGCATGTCTACTCACTTTATGGGACCATTAGATAGTGAATGCCTACTCACTGCATGGGACAATTTGTTAGTGCATGCCTACACACTGTATGGGTCCATTAGATAGTGCATGTCTACTCATTATATGGGACAATTAGATAGTGCCAGCCTACTCACTGTATGGGACAATTTGCTAGTGCATGCGTACTCACTTTATGGGACAATTAGATAGTGCATGTCTACTCATTATATGGGACCATTAGATAGTGCCAGCCTACTCACTGTATGGGACAATTTGCTAGTGCATGCCTACCCACTTTATGGGACAATTAGATAGTGCATGTCTACTCATTATATGGGACCATTAGACAGTGCCAGCCTACTCACTGTATGGCACAATTTGCTAGTGCATGCCTACTCACTTTATGGGACAATTAGATAGTGCATGTCTACTCATTATATGGGACCATTAGATAGTGCCAGCCTACTCACTGTATGGGACAATTTGCTAATGCATGTCTACTCACTTTATGGGACAATTAGATAGTACATGCCTCCTCACTGTATGGGACCATTAGATAGTGCCTGTCTACTCATTATATGGGACCATTAGATAGTGCCAGCCTACTGACTGTATGGGACAATTTGCTAATGCATGCCTTCTCAATTTATGGGACCATTAGATTGTGAATGCCTACTCACTTTATGGGACCATTAAATAGTGCAAGCCTACTCACTGTATTGGGACAATTTGCTAATGCAGGCCTACTAACTTTATGGGACCATTAGATAGTGCATGTCTACTCACTTTATGGGACCATTAGATAGTGCATGCCTACTCACTGTATGGAACAATTAGATAGTGCATGCCAACTCACTGTATGGGACAATTAGATAGTGCATGCCTACTCACTGTATGGAACAATTAGATATTGCCAGGCTACTCCAGTATGGGACAATTTGCTAATGCATGTCTATTAACTTTATGGGACCATTAGATAGTGCATGCCTACTCACTGTATGCGACAATTAGATAGTGCCAGCCTACTCACTGTATGGGACAATTTGCTAATTCATGCCTACTCACTTTATGGGACAATTAGATAGTGCATGCCTACTCACTTTATGGGACCATTAGATAGTGCATGCCTACTCACTGTATAGAACAATTTGCTAATGGATGCCTACTCACTGTATGGGACAATTTGCTAATGCATGCCTACTCACTTTATGGGACAAGTAGATAGTGCATGTCTACTCATTATATGGGAATATTAGATAGTGCCAGCCTACCTACTGTATGGGACAATTTGCTAATGCATGCCTACTCACTTTATGGGACAATTAGATAGTGCATGCCTACTCACTGTATGGGACAATTTGCTAATGCATGTCTACTCACTTCATGGGACCATTAGATAGTGCATGCCTACTCACTTTATGTGACCATTAGATAGTGCTTGCCTACTAACTTTACGGGACCATTAAAGAGTGCATGCCTGCTCACTGTATGGGACAATTTGCTAATGCATGTCTACTCACTTTATTGGAAAATTAGATAGTGCATGCCTACTCACTGTATGGGACCATTATATAGTGGATGCCTACTCACTTTATGTGACCATTAGATAGTGCATGCCTACTCACTGTATGGAACAATTAGATAGTGCCCGCGTACTCACTGTATGGGATAATTTGCTAATGCATGCCTACTCACTTTATGGGACAATTAGTTAGTGCATGCGGACTCACTTTATGGGACAATTAGATAGTGCATGTCTACTCACTGTATGGAACAATTAGATAGTTCATGTCTACTCACTTTATGGGACCATTAGATAGTGCATGCCTACTCACTGTATGGGACCATTTGTTAGTGCATGTCTACTCATTATATGGGACTATTAGATAGTGCCAGCCTACTCACTGTATGGGACAATTTGCTAATGCAACCCTACTCACTTTATGGGACAATTAGTTAGTGCATGCCTACTCACTGTATGGGACAATTTGCTAATGCATGTCTACTCACTTTATGGGACCATTAGACAGTGCATGCCTACTCACTTTATGGGACCATTAAATAGTGCATGCCTACTCCCTGTATGGGACAATTAGTTAGTGCCAGCCTACTCACTGTATGGGACAATTTGCTAATGCTTGCCTACTCACTTTATAGGAGAATTAAATAGTGCATGCCTGCTCACAGTATGGGACAATTAGATTGTGCATGCCTACTGACTTTATCGGACCATTAGATAGTGCATGCCTACTCACTGTATGGAACAATTTGCTAGGGCATGGGTACTCACTCTATGGGACAATTTGCTAGTGCATGCCTGCTCATTGTATGGGACCATTAGATAGTTCATGCCTACTCACTGTATGTGACAATTTTCTAGTTTATGCGTACTCACTCTCTGAGACAATTTGCTAGTGCATACCTACTCATTGTATGGGACCAGTAGATAGTTCATGCCTACTCACAGTATGGGACAAGTTACTAGTCCATGCCTAATCACTGTATGGGACAATTTACTAGTGCATGCTTACTTACTGTATGGGACAATTAGATAGTGCATGCCTACTAACTGTATGGGATAATTTGCTAGTGCATGCCTACTCACTGTATGGTTTCATTAGATAGTGAATGCCTACTCACAATATGGGACAATTTGCTAGTACATGTCTACTCACTGCATGGGACAATTTGCTAGTCCATGGCTACTCCCTGTAGTAGTGAGTAGTCATGCCGTAGCAAATTGTCCCATACAGTATTTTTTGATTATTTATTTCAATTTTTTAATCCTTTCTAGCATGTTTGAAATTTTGGTTAAAAATCTTATTTTTCCTTGTTTGAATGGTCGGGTGGGGTTTGGAGACAAAAATTTTCATGAGAAATTTTAGTGATTCGGAAATTCTTGCAAAAATCAAGTAATTGTTGGATTTTAATGAAACTTTCAGGATTTATTCACGAATTATTTTAGTTTTTTTTTTTTTTTTCAGTAAAAAGCAGAACTCCATGGGGTTGAATCATCAATTTTTCTATAAAACAGAAACATCATTTACTGAAAATCTGCTTTGAATTGTAAAATAAAAAAAATGCAATAATTCTAAGACATTATTTAATTAGAAATGCTTTTAATTATACTAAGGACACTATTGTTTTAAGAAAATATTTTCAATATCTAATGAATTTTTAAATAAACACTACTGTTGTGTTAAAAAAAATTGCATTTCTGCATTTTTTAAACTAAGTAAAGAATATTTGTTTAAAATCAGATTATACTTTAAATCAGCTAATATTATCCAAATAAAGTTTCACTAAAGTATATTTTATTTTTGGAAAAATTTTTAATAAAGAGAATTACATTGTGATAAACATGAGCTAAAAATCGCACTAAAATCAGATGTTTTAGCAAAAATAACAAAATCTCCTTCAGTTAATTTAAATTAATTTTCAAATAGTGCAAAGTATTTAGCTTATTGTAAAAATATAAGTTGAGAGCTAGAAACAAAGAAAAGGATTTAAGAACTTGTTTCCTTGAGAGAAATGTAAACTAAAGTGATTTATAGCAAAACGATGACTTTTAGCCAGTGCTCAGATCTTTGAACAGGCTGGAATTCCAGGACAAAAGGTGTTGAATACTTTGCAAATTAGGATCTATCAAGTAAGTAAACTTCTCTCTGTAAAGCAAATATTTAAAGTGTCAAAATTGAGCCAAGAAATACATGAAAATTGACTTTTCTAAAGTAATTTTCAGGGCTGAATCTTGGGTGACACTAGATGAAACTGATAGATGGGCTAAAGAATGGATTTTACCTGATGCAGATGTGCCTGTAGGTGTAAGAAGGCAGCAAGGAGGCAACCATGTGATAATATGGGCTAGAATTGTTGACCAAACTATTACTGGACCATTCAAAATCAATGAAGAACTGATCAGTGCTGATTATTGCAATTTCACGGACAAGGCTTTCTTTGAATATTATAAGTCCTAGCCTCACAGTTTCAAAATGAACTGTATGTCTATGCATGGCAATGCTCCTTCTTCTATATTTAAAGTTACATGTGAATTTTTAGCATAAAAATTTTACAGGAGAGAGAAGGAATGGCAACTATCAAGTCCCAATCTGGATCCAATTGAAAATCTATGGTCAGTTGTAAAGATGAAATTATATGAAGGTGGCAAATAATATGATAGGAAAGGAAGCCTATGGGAAGCAATTAAAACTACCATGTCAGAAATTGAACTTGTTCAAGTAAAATTAACAAAATCAATGAATAATAGATAGCTGGCTGTTACTGAGAAGAGAGTAGGGATGTCACTATATTAAGATATAAATGCTTCAAAGATTTATCATATGTTTGTCATTTGTTCTATTATCAATCTTTATCAATTATTGATGATTTTATTACTTTGTTATTGAACTAAATAGTGATTTTCTGGTGATACATAATAACTTCAGACTACAGTTTTTTTAAAAATAAATCAAATAACTTTAATAAAAATTTAACTTAAGCTTTGTTTTGTCTAAATTAATTGTTTAAAATTTGACAAAAGTTTTTCAAAGTAAATTTGAGTTTTTGGATTTTATGTGATTTGCATAACTTCAGATAGACTGTACTACTGAATTTCATGATACATGATCTCTTCTACAGTGAGAAGAATATTATCAAACACTTCTCTCTCATAGATATGCAGGTATGAACCATATGTAGATCTGAAAATTTCGCTGTTTAATATTTTAACTATGTGATTAATATTCAATGCTGAATTAAATCTATTGACTGTGAAGGTAATTATGCTGAAAAATAAATATTTGTTCTGTAAAATAATTTTTTCACTGAGTTGTAATCTTATTGATACACTTGCATAAATGTGTATTTTTATAATAATTATATATATAATTTTATAAATCTAATAAAGTTGTGAAATTATTCTTAAGATATTACTATTTTTGAGTAGAATAAATTTTATCTTTTTTTTTTGCCTATCAAAAAAAGGAATAAAATCAGAGCTATCAGTTCATTAAACCTTTTAATTTAAGGTTATGTATAAACTGAGTGAAATCAATATTTACCTGATTGGAAAGAACAAAATTTTCTAAAGTTTTTGAGAAGAAAGAACAATGCTTATTTTTCTTTTATACACCTCATCTTTTTCTCTGAGGACAGAATTTCCTCACTTACACTTGAAATTATTTCTCTGATGTCATTTTGAATGCTGCCTAAACCAATCTTTCATCTAGCAACTCAGGTAAAAGAAATCTATTTAGTATACTAAACTTACATAACAGTATTTAGAAACAGTTTATGGCTTCTTTTAAAAAATGTTCCTTGTGTCAAGTGTAAAGATTTCAATGAATCATATTCTTTTCTTAGCAGATCAAGAATGACATATGCAAATATAGATTTTGTGTAGTATGAGTATCTACTAATACTACAACACACACACACACACACACACACATATATATATATATATATATATATATA